>CANYCX014394935.1:0-10140 GCA_948193385.1 Breynia disticha f. nivosa | reverse complement strand
AACCAAGATTTATTGAGAGAGGACTGGAGCTGCAACAGACCAACTCTCTCTTCCTCCCAACAACCATTACAACACCATAATTGTATTATTACCAGAATAAAAGTTGCTATCACTGATTGCTTTACTCCCATCCCAACCACACCACTATAGATATATCACTTGACAGTTGATATCAGTATGGTTTATGCTTTTTATACCCATCCATCCTCCCCTTTATCTTCCTCAGACTTGCCATCGCAATCAGTCCGCGTAACACGGAAATAATAGGATAAAAATTTTCTCATCTCTTAGTAATACCCTAATAATTATCCGATTTTCTAGTTTAAAATAAACAAATTAATGATCCCTATAATAACATAATTACTATTATTAATCATTTCTTTAAATAAGTTAACAGAATGATTATATAGAGGACTGATAAATTAAGCAGAAATATTACATAAAGGTTGGAATGACAATGGGGAGAGTTGGGGTCGGACTATGACTTTTCCATTAATTAAATGAAAAGATTAACAACACTAATTATGTCTGAATCTCAGGAAATGATAAATTATTTATAAAAAAATCGAGAACAAGGATTTTTACTCAAAATATAAGAGGATAAATTAGTAATTTTAGTAGCTCCGTCTCTTTGAAAGCAATCGTGACTTTCCCGTAACCGGCCCGGACCCGTACCCGGCCCGGACCCGTAACCGGCCCGGGCCGAACCGTCTCCCACGCGGGCCGGTTCCGGGTCGGGACTTTCCCGACCCGAGACCCTCGGACCCAACGGGTCCGACCCGTTTTACACCTCTGCATTTGACGCCAACCAAGTCTATACCTATTGTGCTTAAGTTGACTATATTATCAATGAGCTATATTATATATTTATTAGTTGATTCCGATATAAATTGAC
Source organism: Breynia disticha f. nivosa (assembly GCA_948193385.1). Classification (NCBI taxonomy): domain Eukaryota; kingdom Viridiplantae; phylum Streptophyta; class Magnoliopsida; order Malpighiales; family Phyllanthaceae; genus Breynia; species Breynia disticha. The sequence continues at coordinate 9,245 of CANYCX014394935.1, read as the reverse complement.
ATTATTGTCATCTGTAAATATATTTAACGACTAATCTTAACATAATATCAAACATAGTTTAATTTAAAAAGTCAGTTAAATTTGACTTTTTCAACTATTTTTTTCCCATTTAGAATGGACTCGAGCCATCTATGAACTAAAATTAGAGATGGTAACGGGGACGGGGATCTCCGGGGACCCATTTCCCCGTCCTCATCCCCAAAACTCCAAATCCAAACTTATCCCCGCCCCCCTCCCCGTTGAGAATGGTATTTTAGATACCATCCACATCCCCGTCGGATATCGGGATCTCTGCGGGGATCCCTGTACCCGCTTTAATACTAAAAGTTAATTTTTAAAAAAAAAATATATAAATAAAATATAGATATAATTTAAATCTTAATAATTAGAACATAATATTTAAAAAATAATTATATATATATAATAATAATAACATCTATGTAATATAAATATATAATTAATTTATATAAGCAAGTACGGATGCAAGTATTACCCGACGAGGACGGGGATTCCCTGTCGGGGACCCCAACGAGGACAGAGATTCTCCGTGGGGATGGAGGGGATGTCATCCCCGCCCCCGTCCCCAATTTTTCCAATCGGGGAATACCCATCTCCGTCCCCATACCCGGTCAAATCGAAGATTTTCCGGTCAAAACGGAGACGGAGAACGGGTTCCCCGCGGGTTCCTGGTTCAATTGTCATCCTTGACTAAAATGCTAACTTAAGAGAATATAATTTTGGTAATATAGGATTCTTTATAACGAAAATGCTAGTTAAAAGCATACGTTTCCATTACAACATAAATCAAATGTAATATTTGGACAATATAAATTAATATATTAACTATACATTAAAACTAGTCGAGGCATCGTGTTCGTACAAATGTTTTGCAAAACGAAAATTCAAAAAGTTATCTAATATGATTTAAAAGGCTTAAAACTGCAGTTTTATACATGTATTAGAATCATGAGCTCAACGATAAGGAGTGCAGTATTACAGAAAAATATACAATAAAAAAGTAAGAATACGCATTACAAGGGACGACCGACTGTCTTGCCCTCCTTTATTTTTGTCCTTTTCAGGAGGATAATTACATCAAAACAAAGCTTTAAAAACACAAGACAATGGAAGGAGACAAGTTCTTATAAGTCATCTAACATAATAAAAGCCATATGTTTATTACAGAAGCCACATAATAGGATCAAGACTAATAATAATCCGTTTGCGAATAGCTCGACATTCAATTCATTTACAACTCATTTATGACTGGGTACAAAATGCAACTGTTCGGTTGTTTTGATTATTTTATCGTTTTTGAAGTTCAAGCGTAAGCACAAACATAATAAACGTCAAACTAAACGTAGTCTTAGTTCAAAGCAATAAAATATTGATGGTAACTTTGTGCCCATTAGTTGTTTTATGAAACAAAATTTATTTTAATTAGTTTGAACCAAAACTAATTAATTTTTTTGTCGCAATTTTAATTATGTGGCTTAAAAGAATATTAATATAATATACATTAAGTTTGATTAGTAACTTATTGCATAGGTTAGATGATAAGCATTAATGATCTATGAAAGCTCATTCTTATTTTATGTAAAAAATAGTTAAAATAAATAATTGAAGCTTAGCAAGTAAATACAAATTAAGTAATAATTTCATGGAAAGAAAAGATGGGAAGGTTATCACTTATTGTGACACCACTCACATGTCCAAATTATCATGATTTGAATAATAAATAATAAATAAAATAGAGACGAAAGAAAATAAACAATTTTCGACGAAAATATATTTCTCAGAGAATTTTTTACGAATTTCGTTGAAAAAATAATTTTAACTGCATTGGTTGAAAATTTTACGGGAATAAAAATTTCTGTTGAATTTCGACTGATTTTTAATATTTTTTACAATTCCAAAAAATTTAGTAAGAAAGTTTCATCTCATATTCATTATTTTCTTTCTCATTAGTTCATTCAATTTAAATAAAAATAGACATAATAAAAATTTTACAGATTTTAAGAAAATGATAATTGTATTAATTAAATTAGTTAAATTATGTATTATTCTTATTATTTCCTTAAAAAGCTTTTATTAGAAAACACTCTATTAAAAAGTTTGTTTTATAAATAATGGTAAAAATATCAATATATTTATTATAAATGAGTTTAAAAAGATAAATATACTTAAATAACGAGACACTATATATAAAAAGTGTGTCTATTTTTAAGAGTCGGGAACAGTATACATTCAGGAAGGATTGTTGTAGCTAGAAGAGATCAAGTGTACAGTTTATATCACTTATTTAGTGGCAAACAGCAACAGTGCAGGCTGAAGAACATAATCAAGAACAGTGATTAAGCAATTAATTTGACAAATCTTTTTCATTTAGTCAGCATTAATTGCATTTTACTGCTTCATCTATTTGAAAATCTACTTATTGGCATATTAATAATGTAGATTTCGTTTAAAAGTACTCTCACTGTTGCATTTTAAGTGTCAATTTTTTGTTTATTATATATTTTAAGAAATTTCATTTAACACAGTAACTTTTACAAATATACCCCTTATTAGAATTACATAAAAGAATATGATTGGTTATAAAGTAAATATTTATTGAGAATATGAACTTCTATCATTAATATATGAGGGTATTTTAGCAACATTTTTGTGAAAAATTAATTTGTGACACTTATTTTGAGACAACTAAAATATACTTTTATGACACTTAAAATGGGACGGATGGAGTATAATAGTATAGTCAATGAATATTGTGGGAGAAACACGATACAGAGAATTGAACCTAAGATGTGAATATATTTATGCTAAGGTTGGTTGGTTAGCCAGTTTTGATGAGACTTTGTAGTGATAGATGTCTGCCATTAATTAGGTAGTAGTGGCAAATATTAGTGTTTTCTATTTCGGAAAATAATTCGTCAATTCCGTGGCGTCTATCCGCGTGTCTCTCCTTCTATAGCACGGCTTTTTTATCGTATTGTTCTGTAACACCGTCTTTTATTGTTGTGTCTCGTCTTGTATGACGTACATACTCTTAATCTCTTTTCTCCCCCTTCCCATGCATTGTTAATTTGATTAAGCATTGCAATTGTATATCAAATTGATTTGAATTTCAACTGTAGAGACGAACATGAAAGCAATTAATTATAATAATTAAAGTTGTTTCAACATCGTTGAATATCCATGGAGTGAACAGTGCATTCATGTTGCTGCAATGTCAAATGCTACTGATAAGGACACCACTCAAAAGCAATGGAATAATAACTAAGAAACTGATAATACTTTCAATTCATTTATCTTTTTATTATAGTTTTTTTTTATAATACTGTTTGATCGTGTCGTATTTGCTGCTATATTACTTTCAATTCTATCTACTTTTCGACTTTTTACAAAAAATTTTGAATCCATTACTAAGGCGATGTTTAAAAACCTTACTAGTTTTAGGAAGTCTACTAAGAATCTATACATACCAAACTTTATTGTAATTACGGTTGTCAAATTTTTTTTGAAAGGATTCTGATTAACCCAAAAACTAAAGACAGAAAGTTTCAAAGAGACATGTTGAATCAACAAGTTAGAGCTGTATATGTCTCTCATAACGTTATTACAGACGCAAAAATCGAACATGTACTATCAGTATACTTTTCGACTCCTTTGATCACTGAACCCAATAACAAGGATAACTTTATTTTAATTAATGGGTGAGATTGTACAAAACTTGATCCATGCAAAACTTTTGACTAATCCAAGCAACTCTTAGTTTATAATTCAGAAAGAAATAAGAAGAAAAACTTGATCCCAAACTTACCAAAAGTTAGTGCAACTAAGTTGACTTTGAAGTGTTCTAAGAAAATGGGTTTCCTCATGATTCTACAAAGCTATTGAGTGCATGAAGCACATTGAGTAGCTCACATTCTTCCAACTTTTATAATCACAATATAAATTCTTCCAAACCCTAATAAACCTAAGCATAAAATATCTCCAATGGCTTCTCAGTCAAAAATAATACCACTTCTCATCCTCTTCTTCCTCCTTGCTTCAGATTCCACCATAGTTGGTAAGAAAATCTTCTTCTTCCTCTTTCTTCATGGTCTGCAAAAACATTCATGAACAGTAATTGATGAACAATTATGTATTTGTAGATGTTGGTAGTTTTGCTGCAGCAAGTGAAATGAAATTCGAAGGCTTAACTTCTAAGGTAATCAAAGTATATTTATTGCCGCCCTCTCTTATCGCGCCTCTTCTTATAACATCGTCTCTTTTACAATGCGTTTTTCTAGTAGTGCTTTTCTTTGTCGTCTCTTTCTGTATCTTTTTAATTTCGTGTATTGTCTCCATCTTACAAAAATTTCTGGATCTGTTAATCGAATTGCAAGCTCGAGAACAACTTTCGCATCATCATAACATTCATATTTTTTTTAATTAAAAATCTACAATAAGAGTAGCAAGCACCATTTTTCCTAAATGTTAATGTTATTGCAGGGTTATATTCCATCAAAGATCAGAAAACTGGTAGAACTGGAGGCCATGTTGGACTATGAGAAGGAGAAACCAAATCCAAGGCATGAACCACCCAAAACTGCTGCGACAAACCCTTGAAACACCATGTCCATATCATAACAATGGCCATTAAGCAGATAAATTTCAATTATGGTGCAATAAAACCATCATCTTCTTCCTTCAGAAACCCTAATCTCAGATTTATACGAGATTTATATAAATTTCATACGTCAAATAGTTGTTATTGTGTGGTTATGTAATTTCAAAATGAGTATATATAATTGTGTAAATAATAAGTGCGATTAGGGAGCTTAATTATAATTATAAATGCTCCCTTTTATATTTATAATTATCTTCTTTTTACTTAATTTGTTAGATTAATACACCAACGAATTACGTCGATAATTTTATTTATTTTATTATTACTATAAGAAAAACAATAATTTCTGACAATAGGATTTCAACGAATTCTATTAAAAAATAAATTAAAATTCGTGGAAAAGGAGCATTAAAAGTATATTTTTGATAAATATTATTAAAAATTCCCGACAAAATTTAATTTTATCGGAAGTTGAATTTACTAGAAATTTCCGATTAATACAAGAATATTATATAGCAAACAAGGGATATGTAACTTCAAACATAAGGAGAGACTAAAAAATATCTATAAAAACTAACTAGTATATATCTTCAAACTTATCATATGTTTTGTTTCCATGTCGATATGCTTTAATCTTCAATTACAAACCTTTTATTAGAGCTTTTAGAATAATATGAATTTAATTTTTATAATATTTATATTACAATTAATATTATAAAAATTAAATTCATCACCTAAATCCGAATCATCCAAACAAACCCTCAAAAGACCACCCTCTCCATCACCTAAACTCGAATCCTCACTCCTACCCGCTCTAAATCCAAACTCCCACACCCGAATCCCAACTCGACCCGAATTAGTGGTTGAAAAAATTAAGAATTAGCAAGGTTTTAAAATTATGTTGTTTTGTGTAAAATTATGCAGTTTTATAGCAAGATATTATAATTTAAACACTATAATTAGCTATGACAAAAAAATTAATTTTAAGGTTAATTCACCTAAAGCGAATTAACATATTAGGCCTTAAAATTTTCAAATAAAACTTTGTGATCATCATTGTATGTACTCATGTAAAACAAATTAATATATTGTTCATGACTTTATGCCGTATACACCTTTATAGTCATAAAATTTACTTAGTAGTCATTTTGTACACTTATGTTTAATAAAATGTATATTTTTATACAATTTACGAGCTTGTTCATGAACAAGTTCACAAGCTTTAAACGAGCCTCTTAAACGAATGCATTCACAAACTTACAAACCGAATACCTGAATATTCATGAACGAATTATAAACGAGCAAACTTTCAACCGATCGATATTTACAGCCCAATTAAAAACCAAAGAAATCATCAATATATAATATAAATTATGTAAAATTTTTGTTAAATACATTAAGAAGTAAAAATATAAAGATTCCATACGGTGAAGCAAACATATAAAGGGAGAAAATAAGTGAAGAGAGCAATGGCCTCAATATTTGTTCTTCTTCTCATTGTTAAAATACAACGTTGTCGTTTTAGTGAATTGAACTTGTTTGAAAGGTTCGTCGAACCATGTCGTTCTTACATGGTGGAGAACTCGAATTTAATGAACCACACGTGCTTCTAAACTTCTTTTCTGCTAAACAACATTCTTGCAATAATCATTCTCTCTCAGTAATGCTATGAGTTGTGTTCATAGTCCTTGGCCTGATCTTTTTGAATCTCTCTCTATTGAACCCATTTTCAAGACATATTGGACATTGCAACTTAACTTTACCGATCTGAATATGGATTAACTAACCAATTAAATGAAGTTTGACGTTCAGATTGTTGAAATATGTAAAGAGGAAATGGTAGTGGGGTGCTCTATATATGAAAGAAATAAGGGAAAGAGAAAATGCATATATGTGGAGATATTTTGGACTTTAGAATAAGTCAATAATTCTAACGCTTCGTAGAGACGCAAGGGAAGGTACTATACAATCTCTCGTCCTTTTTGTTTCCATCCCTTATGGTAATCTCTCTTTCCATATGTATTTTCTTTAATGTTTTCGTCTTTGTCGGTAATCTCTTATTCGGTTAATGTGATTTACGTCTAAGCACAAACGGTATTCTTTATTGCTTTTGATTGCAAGAGAGCACAAGAGTGGTGTTAAAATATCTATTTATATGTGCACAATAAAAATGCACTAAACCTAATTTCACTACACATTACCATTACATAGTCTAACCTCGTTCATGTGATTCAATGCAACAGTTGACTAACAACCATACATAGATGAAAAAACACGCTCGTGTGTTTGCCTGTGTAACTTCATATATCACTACACAAACCATTACACATCTGTGTACCTGGTTATGTAGTCACCTGAGACTTTCTATGTATATACACGGTCACATATCCTCATTACAAGCCAACGTAACTTTGTTGCGTACTACATGCACAATGTACTACAACCGTGTAATCACTTGCAACTCTGTAAATGCACCGTAACGTCCCGAATTTACTCCAAACTCGTTTTGTTTCAATACACACTCCGAACAAACTCCAAAACAACTCGCAAAATTGATTAAATACAATTCAACATATTTTGTTATAAGATAGAGAAGAATAAATGGGATACAACAATACAAGAACTTAAAGAAGAATTTTCTCAAACTAGTCATGCTGATCAAAGCCCTGTCTTGGTAGAAACAGGCTGATTGAAGACGAACACTGCCAAAACTAGCAAAAACAACTACACAAAAAAGAGAATATAATAATAGATAAGTTCTAACATGGTCACCAGTAGTGTTTCCAAAATGGATTTTCAATAATGTCCACTTAATGTGGTCGATTTGCTAACACAGAATTCGCTTTTACCTTATTTTGACAATGTTTTTGACTTGACATGGCTCCTTGTTCTTGCTTCTGTGCTTCCATTTTTGCGTTTGAAAATTGCATCCCACCACAAAATGTCGCCATTCAATTCGAACACATCGCACATCTGTCGTATAAGACTAGCCAACTCGGTGGAGCAAAATAAAAGGGTTTGATTCGCGTTAGAGAGTCAAGCTCGAAATAAGTCCAACTAAGTTGAACAAAATAAAATGTTTGACTCGCGTTAGAGAGTCGAACTCGAACCAAGTTCAGCTAACGTCGAACATAGTTTCGTGTTTAACTTCATTATTATTTTTTTTATTTTAAATGATTTTAGTTAATGATTTAAAGTGATCAACGAAAAAAATCATCCCAACAGTAATATTACTATTGAGTTCCTAAATAGGTTTTTGTATAACACAAAATATATTCTTAAAACAGACTTATGAGTTAAAGACGCTCTAATTAATTTTTTAATAAAAAATTGACGTAACACAAAATATATTCTTAAATATGAGTTGTAGAATGTGATTCATCATTTGGAAGATCATTCTCTGGTAGGAATATGTTCATGTTCATGTTCTATAAGTATGGTTCAGGATTTACATTGATATTGTAATCTTGTTTTAGTCTTTTTTTTTTAAATAAAAACTTATAAGTGTCTTGATATTTACGGTATGAAAGGAATTTCATTTTGAAAAATGAATGGAGAGAAAAGAAGAAAAGCCAAATTGTAAGTTCCAAGAAAAATAAAGAGTGTACAAGTAAAAAAATCCATAAAATTATTTGCATTCAATATTATCATTAAAAAATTACACTAAAAAAGAACTGAATAGTTGACTTATTTATCAAATCGATAGTTTACTAATTGAATTAAATTATTTAATTTTTAAAATTATTTAAATTTTTTACATTTAAAATCAATTCGATCATCGATTTTTTACCTGTTTATTATCAGTTTATTCACAGACCTGTTTGAATGATAAATCGGACTAAACTAATAGAAATTCACCGATTTACCAGTTCGACATGCCAGTTTGATCCGATTTTTATAAGAATACTTACATCAAACGAGCAAAACAAACTGAAGCCTTAAAATGTATTGTCAAAGGCGAAATTAGATTTGTGCACTGCTTGTGAAGATATTGGGATGAAGTTGATTAACATTTTGACTTACCACCAACTAAACATGATTAATGGGAAGATTAACACCTTGCTTGTTTCATGGGTTCATATTGTATTGGTTACCGTGGTTTAAAGAGAACCATGCTTGTTTTGTGTTTTTTAATGGATGATATTGGTTCTTGTTGTTCTTTCATGGGTTGAAAGTGTTAATAAAACCATGAAAATAACCCACCAAATTGGTGGGTTATCATGGTTTTGTTGTTTATACCATACCATCCAATACAATCCTATACATTAATTAACAACATTAACCCATCAAACAAGCATACTGTTAAAGATCTATTCAGTCAAACTAGATTTTATAATGACGAAAGATATCCTTCATAACATTACATACAAATGAGAAAAGCTGAACCTTTTTCAATAGTCGTACCACAACAAGGAAAAGAATTTTTAAAATTTAATGAAAAGATATATATTATAGAAGAGCTATTGGGATTAGAGTAATTATTCAAGGATTAGAAAGCAGTTTCAAAAAGGATTTCACATATGAGGGAAAAAGATACATTCTTCTTTAATGGCTTCACAAGCAAAGATGACTACAAAAACCTAGAAAAATTTGACTTGACCGACTTTACAGAGAATCAAATCCAAATATG
>CANYCX014394884.1:0-13727 GCA_948193385.1 Breynia disticha f. nivosa | reverse complement strand
TTCTTATACAACTATAAGATTTTTCTCTTACTTTTTACATTGCTATGAGCTTTCGCTCCATTTTCTGGGCCAATTCCCCCATTTCTTTCTTATGACCATGAACACAAATGCTCGTGTAATATGAAATGTAATGAAATGACTATGCATAACAACATGCAATCTCATTTGCATATATCCCATCATCAATCACAATTCATTTGTCAATCTCGACATGATAGCCATACAATTTTCCAATCGAGTATTCATTCAACACAATTCTTATATTCCATATACCAAAAATGCATTCTCAATACTCACCATTACACATTTTTCCATCATACACAATCCACACCAATCATAATTCATATACAATATCCATTTCAATTCAATATTATATCCATTCAATTCCAAATATAGTACCATGTTACGCCATTCAATTCACACAATACTCACATTACATAATTCATTTGGCATAAATGTAACATTCGTATCCTAAATTCCCATAATTAGTAAATGATTAATGCAAGTAAGTTTAAATGAACATAATATACCTTAAGAAATGTTAAACTATAAGATAGAATAGTATTGCAGAAAGCAGAAAAGTAATTATGCAGAAAAAACTGTAGGAAATGTTAAGTTACAGTGTGTAGCACGTGGGGCGTGCTGATTGGCATGAGGTCATGTTTACTGAAAAGATAATGAGCACGACTGTACTGATGAATAACATAATCAAAATTTTTGGAATTAACACAATAGGTGTGTTGACTAGCATGAAGGGTGTGTTGGGAACACGAGCCATGTTGAGTTATTAGTAGGTCGTGCTGAGGTGTACATCATGTGAAAAAGTTAGAAATTGAAGCATGAGTTGGCACGTGGACAATAGCATGGAGAGTGCTAAGTCAACAGTACCGTGATTCATAACAGAATATGATTTAACATAAACAAACTTTCATCTAGGCAAAACAAGAGAGAAAGTCGAGAGAGAATTAGAGAGAATGAGCCAAGAGATTTCTATAGAGAAAGGTGGAATTGAGGTGGAAATTGTTCGTAAAAACAACAAAACAAATCTTAGGAGTAAGTCGAATATCGATATCTAAGTAGATACTGCAAAATTGCAAAGGTAATCCTCCGTAATTTTTAATTTACTTATAATTTATGAAAGAACTTTAGTTAGAAATTGTTAGAATTGATTAGGATAAGATTAAGAGCACGCATATGTATATATATATAGTGGAATTGATTGTGATTGCAAGTGTGTGAATTATTCTATAGGACGACATATTAGACCGAGACAGAGTTTAGGCTCGTATTGGTCAGTGTACTTCAGTTAGGAGGTCAGTAATCTACTCATTATCTGGTTAAATTAAAATATGAAAATGAATGGCTATATATATATATATATATATATATATACATATATATATATATATAGATATATACATATATATATATATATACATATATATATATATACATATACATATATATACATATATACATATACATATATACATATACATATATATACATATATATATATATACATATACATACATATACATATATCTACATCTACATATATATATATATATATATATATATTGCTAATGAATGGCAATTGATGATACGAATGTGAATGATTTTATATGGTTACGAATGCGAATAACATATGATTTGCATATAAGAATGATCGATATGAAAATGAAACGAAAATAATGAGATATATGCGTATTGATATGATATATGTGAAATGCAAAATGAGTATGAAATAATGGAATCAAATATATGATTCAAATGAAATAGGTACGAAAAATGAGAAAAGAAATGAAAAAAGGTACGTGAATGATGCTGTTGTTTTAATATGAGAAATGATGATATGTGATATGGTATAGAAAGGTGATGGTAAGGTGATATATGATCGATCATTCGAAGACTGAAGTAGGGAGACAGAAGTTAGGTCCACATGAAAAGGAGGTGGAAAAATGTTTTCAAAACTAATAGGGAGACGAAAGTTGGGAAATTATTATGAACGTGAACGTACAAATAAAGGAATCTAAAAGAAAATAAGTAAAAGAGAAATGAATAATATGGAGATAGCATTTATATTTGATTATATGAATTGATTGATTTATAATTGATCCCGTAACTCATGCACTTACGATGCTTGTTTTAGGTACAGGTACATATTGAGATAGGTTTTTGCATTAGAGCTGGTTTGTTCCAGCAATCAGGATAGACAACTGTTACCCGATCCATTCTCTCTTCTGTTGATGCCATTAGGAGTTGATCAGTCACATTTTGCATGTTTATATGACATGTTGATATATCTAGTATTAGTTTCTTGATTATATGTTCTTATGTTAGTGGATGATATGTTATATGAGTTGATAAATAGATGAAAGTTGACTATGATGTGTTAATATATGTTTCATATATGATGTTTGTTTGCTAATGAATAACAGCTGAAATGAATATTTGGAATGGAATGATAATGGTATAAGTATAAGAGATGAAAACAGAGTGATTGTAGGTTGATATTAAGTTGCAGACATTCAACACAGGTCGTGCCTAGCTAACACGAGGGACGTGTTGAATGATATAGGGACTTGACTGGCCAACACAAGGCTGTGCCAATGGGTGTTGATCAGCATGAGCCATGCTTATATGATTCCCAGTCAGCATGATTTTTAACACGGGACGTGCTACTACACTTCTAGCCCATGCTGAGTTTCTATTTTGCTAAATCTGAATCTATTTTATTCTAAAATATAGTTTGAGTGTTTCTATTCATCAATTATACATATATGACAGAAAAATTTTAAAATTATACAAGATTAAACATGATTAATTGTCTGTAAATATGGATTTAGTTAAAGAAAAATATTTAGGACATTATAATAAATTCCACAAGCCATATAAACACAGAATCATGTAATTCATTCAAATTCTAATACCCAAACACAACCATCACTTTTCAAACGTATGTTCATAAAACACAGTAATTACGCATTTAACTGAATACTTTACCATACAAATACAAGACATACCAAAGTAAGTATGGTTTAGTGCACTTACCTCAAATCTGTAAAGTCGGGCGCTCGGCACTCAACCTCGGTTTCAGTTTCAATTTTTGTCTCCTACACAAATTTTCATTACAATTCCATTAAATAAATTCATAAGCGTACTAATCAATTAACCCAAAAAACCAAAAACCTCAAATTGCCCCCAAATTTTTCCTAATTCTCAACCAAATCCACAAAAACCCTCTCCATTTTCATTCTTCTATCTCATTTCCCTTCAAACTCACAATTTCTACCTCATTCATCTATCATTTCACACACACAACTTCCCTCAACTTATTTCATACCCTTTTCTAGCCAATAACCATAACTCTATCCCAATTTCTACCTCAACTTGTCACATGCAAAAACCCTAAAACTCAGATTCTAACATACCACAAGAGGGTTTAGCATTTACCTTAGCTCATTTACTCCTAATCCATTGAAATTTACCGTTTACCTGTTAGAAATCATAGAGGTATAGTGTTTTAGGGTTTGGGGTCGGTTGGTAGGGTGTATGGTAGCTCTTGAGACTCAAATGAGTCTCAAAGTATGTTTTCGTGCATTTAAGTTGTTCTTTGTAGTACGCCCCTCAACACGACCGTGTTAAGCACCATGTCCGTTTTTTGCACAAGCTGCAGCCATGTCTCGTGCTCTGCATCATGTTGCATGGTTTAATTCAGTGGTTTTGGCTCATTCATCTATCTTTCACACACACAACTTCCCTCAACTTATTTTATACCATTTTCTAGCCAATAACCAAAACTCTATCCCAATTTCTACCTTAACGCGTCACATGCAAAAACCCTAAAAATCAGATTCAACATACCACAAGAGGGAGTTTACATTAGCTCTTTTACTCTTAATCCATTGAAATTTACCGTTTACCCATTAAAAATCACAAATGTATGGTGTTTTAGGGTTTAGGGTCGGTTGGTAGGGTGTATGGTAGCTCTTGAGACTCAAATGAGTCTCCAAGTCTGTTTTCACGCATTTAAGTTGTTCTTTGCAGTACGCCCCTCAACACGACCATGTTGAGCACCATGTGCTATATTTTCACGCATGCTGCAGCCATTTCTCGTGCTCTGCATCATGTTGTATGGTTTAATTTCAGTGGTTTTAGAATGACTTGTGTTTAGCCTGTACCCAGCCCATGCTGGCCTATTTCTATTTCATTTCCTCTCATTTTGATTTGTTGCTATTTGTTGTTGTTTTTAATTATATTTTACCTAATTTTAACTATTTTTTGAGGCATTACAGTGGGTCTCAAATCAAAGGCTTAACATCCTTGAGAAGATCTAAGATGGCATTTGCACACTTTGAAGATTGTGCTTTTCATCCAAGTCTCCCACCCTTGTTTGATGGCTCTAATTATTCTTCCTGGAAGAATCACATGAAGATTTGCATTATATGTGAAGGGGTCAAGTATTAGAAGGTAATCATCCATGGCCCTTTTATTCCAAAGAATGAGAAAGGTGAAGTCAAAGATGAATTGACTTATAATGATGATGATTGGAATAAAGTGTATATGAATGCAAGGGCAATGAAGCTCATTTTGTATGGTCTCTCGGTTGAAGAAAAGAATATGATGGGTTCATGTACGAGTGCAAAAGAATTGTGGGAAAGGATTAGAATCACATATGAAAGAACTACTAGAGTGAGAGAAACAAATATTAACATGCTCCTTCATAAGTATGAAATGTTTACGATGAAGGATGGCGGTCAATCAATATCATGTTTGATAGATTTGGAGAGATTGTGAATGGGTTGAGTTGCTTGGAAAAAAGAATAAGTGATAGTGAGAAAGTAAAGAAGATTCTAAGATCACTATAATGGAGTCCAAGGATCTTAACACCTTGGAGTTTAATGCCCTTGTTGGCTCCTTAATCAATTATGAAATTGTCTTAAAATAAAAAAGTGGTAGGTTGAGGCCAAGGGAGAAGAGCATTACTTTGAAGGCTAGTGTTCATCAAAATGATGAGAGTGAAGATGAAAAAAAAAGTTGAAGAAGAAGATGATGAGGAAATGGCCTTGTATGCAAATAATTTGGGAAAGTTTAAGAGCTTGACAAACTCAAGAAGAAAGGAGCTTAAAAGGGATGATCAGTTTACCAAAAGAAGGAATAAAAAGGTCCTTACTACTAGTTGGAGTGATGATAATGAAGGAAAAGAGCAATATGACAACAAGTACAATCTAGCTTTTATGGCAAGAAGTTCTTACTCTAGTGAAGATGAAGATGAGGCAACTTCTTTTACTTCTAATGATTTATGCGATGATGGCTTGATTGATGATGAATTAAATGATGCATATCTATTATTGCAAAATGATTTTGAAAAAGTGCTAGGAATAAGCAAGAAGTTAAAAAATGATAATAAGAAACTTACATTTAAGATTGATTCCTTAAATAGCAGGTTGAATGAAGTGAATTATCCTTAGTCCTACACTAGTGATATGATTGCTCCTAGATTGAATGAATATAATTTGCATTGTTTGCATGATGATTGTTTGAAAAGGAAAAAGAATTGTCTAATGAATTTGAAAGACTCAAAAATAAATTTTCTTATTTAATTAGCAAGTTTACAAGTGGTAAAGAAAAGTTTGAAGAATTACTTTCACTTCAAATATATTCAATTTCTAAAAATGGTATAGGTTGTGATCCATTCCAAAGAAATTCATCATTGATCACAAAGTTTACTAAAGAAGGTGAAACTTATTCTCATGTTCATAAATTACCTACTTGTACTAGATGTTTGTGAGTTGGGCATAGTGTGTATAATTGTTCTAGCTTGAGAAAGACTATTAAGGTAAAGAAGGTATGGGTTATAAAAGCAACCATCCTTCCAAACCTATTCCATGTTACTAACTCAAAAGGATCCAAAGTTGCTTCGATACCAAAATCCAAAAATATTCTTTTCTTAGGTAAATTAAAGAATGAAGGTTCCACCTAGTAGTTGGTATATGGATGGCAAGTGTTTAAAGCATAAAAATAAAGATAATGACATGGTTGTAGAATAACGCCAAAGAAATAAAGATATGGTTTATTTAATAATAATGATAAAGGTAAAATCATTGGCTTTGGTAAAGTGGGTAAGGAATCTTTATTAACCATTGAAAATGTACTTTTGGTTGATATCTTATTACATAATTCATTTAGTATGTTTTAAGTTAGAATTAGAATATGCAACTTGAATCACTTTGATGAATTGACTGTGTGGTTTTGTGTCTTGATTGTTGATCTTGCACTTGCATATACTTGCCCACAGTAATATGGTCAAATTAATACAAGTTTGATTTCAACATACTAGCTATGATTAGCTTTGATTTAGTTAAAAACGACAAAAATGTGTTTGCAGAACCTTTTAGTCAAGTAATGTTAGTTTTAGTCGAGTAAATTTTGGAGTCAGTGTTGGACAAGAAAAACTTTGAGAATTTTAGTTGAGTTAAATGTGCTTTAGTCGAGTAAAATGATCCTTAGTCGAGTAAAATATTGGTTGGTCGAGCAGGTATGGAAGCAATGGTCTTTTAAGTGATTTATGTGTTTTTTAGTCGAGTAAGTATTTTATTGGTCGAGTAAGATAAGGAAAACTAGTTGACTAACATATAGGTTAGTCGAGTCACCTGGGCTCAGATCCTTAAAACCTTTGACACTCATCTTTTGTTCTACATTCTAAACACACCATAGTTGACCACAACCCTCTCCAAATTCATTCCAAATCTAAAACAAAACCCTTACATTATCATTATTAACTTTACAATAACAAGAAATAAGAGTTTAATTTAATATGCTCATGTATTGTCATTTTGGAAATCAATTGTTCAAATGGTCAAAATAAGGATGATGTTTGTGAGAAATTGAGAAGGAGTGAAACTTTGCTTCAAATCAAATTCTTCCAATGTTTGAGTATATATGTGTTAGTGTATTGGAATAAAATGGGGACAAAGAGGTATCCATAGTTGAAAAGACGTGTACACACTTAGTGACAAAAATAGAGAAGATGTTGCTCATCTCTAGTGACTAACAAAACCTATAGACCAACATTTTCTTCATGCATCTTATGCTTTCTATGTTGTGATTATGTCTTTTTTTGAGACTATTTGGCTACTTATATGAATATTTCATTTGACTTGTGTCTCTTACATTGTGATATCTTGTATGTTTTTTATTATGACTTGTGTGTTCTCCTTGATGCTTAATATGTCATCTAATTGGATACTTGCTAGAACATTTTTTACTATGTTATTGTAATGTTTAACCTTGAATGATGTACTAAATAATGACTATGTTGCTTGAGTTTCATATCATGTTTATGCGTTTGACTTTTATGTCATGATTATTAAAATTGTTCTTGCATGATGATCATTTATATTATATGTGTATACATCTTGTTATCATGACCTTCTTTTAAAAATAGTGAGGGAGACAAATTAGAACATGTCAAATAACATATCATTTTGCAAATAGGTAAATTTTGAAAAATTAAGAGGGATTTTTATACATATTGATTAGAAAGACACACATTTAGTTAGAGAACAAAATTACATCATAGATTAAAATCTCTCTTACGCATATCATCTTTCATATTTAGTGATTGCGTTGTGATTAGTCTTTTATAATACATTTGAAGTTATTTGATACTTGTGGCTTGTAACTTGGACTTGATGATTAGATGGTATAGATTAGACTTACATTGATGTTCTCAATGCTTATTAATTTTCTATTGTGTTTTGATCTTGACCTTGATTTGTATTCTTATGATCTACTGAATGTGATATTATTTTGAAATTACATGCATATAATCATACATGTTACATATATTTATCTTTTTGATAATGTCAAAAAGGGGAGGAAATATGCATGAAATTGAAATGCTTAATGAAGATTGAGTTCTAATGAACATCTTTGACTTTTACATTTTCCTAAAGTTGATTATTGTTTAATGGACTAACATTTTCAACAAGGATTGATAACCTTGATCATGGTCTATTCTTTTTGTTGTTTTTTAAACAATGCTTATAAATTTCATATATGTTTTGTCATTATAAAAAAGGCGGAGATTGTTGGATCAAAATTGATCGACATTAAGAACCCGAGTGTATTTTGATATTGTGTGAAATTATGAAATTGATAAAGATTAATTTTAGGTTTAGAAAGGAGCTAAAACCAAAAAAAAAATATGCATAAATGATGTTGGAGAATTTTAGGTTGATAAATGATGGATGCAAAACAAGTAAATTGGTCAAAGTTGCTTTTAGAAGCTTTCTAGTCAACTAAGATGTACTCTAGTCGACCAAAAAGCTATTGGAGTTAAGTAAGATGAACTGGACTCAAGTATGCATTTTGGGGATATTTCTAGTCAACTAGACAATAACCTAGTCGAGTAAAATGGTGACATTCTGTAAAAAGTAAGTATAACGGGTAGTTGGTGAGAGAAAACATGCCTAGTTGACATAATCATAAAAAAATCATACTAGGGCTGATTCTTAATCAATAAAGATCAAATTTGAACGTTGGAATCAAATGGAGAAGATGTTAGTCGAGTAAGGCCAATCTTATTCGAGTAGAATGAAGCTGAAAAATGCCAAATCTCTTTTGGAATGAAGTTCACTCAAGTAGAAGAAATGTTAGTCGACCAGAACTAATGTTAGTAGACTAGAACAAATGTTAGTCGACCATAAAGATAAATTTTGGTCACCGAAAAATTTCCTAGTCGACTAGAAAGCCCTTTGCAACAAAAATTACTACTTTCAAGGTTCTAAAAGTGACCCAACTTGTGTCTAACGACTATATTCTCAAGATATGGTATATAAAACTTCTTCAATTAAGAAATAAGTAGAGACAAGCATTTCAAACATTCCAAATAATTTACTTGAGAGAAAACAAGAGAAAAACAAGCGTCCTTCCTCTTTGTGCTTAAAAGATTGGTATTCATATCTTTCATTCAACTTATTGTTGTGAGCTAAACTTTGTATACACCTTGTGAGTGTTTTAGTTGGTAGAACTTAAGCCAAAAATTAAGTTGCTCTTGGTAGGATTTGAGTCAAAAGTTAAATCACTCTTTGGTTAGACTTGATCCATAAGTCAAGTTATATTTAGTAGGATTTGAGCCAGAAATTAAATCATCTTGTAAGGTATCTTGAGCCGCAAATCAAATGTTTTTAATAAGTTCTCACTTAGATTGGAAAGTGAAGTAATAGTAAAGAGTTGGCTAAAATAATAAGTGGGAGCTTAGGTAGTGGACGTAGGTGTTGCTACCGAACCACTCTACATCTCGTGTTGATTGTGTTCTTTCTATTTTCCTCAAAAAGTTTTCATTCTTCCATAAGCTCTATTCAACCCCCTTCCAGAGCTAATCTTGGTTCAAAAAACCCAGGATGCACAATAACATATGTTAATGGTGGATTTAACGTAAGTTAGTGACACTGTCAGAGCATTAAATGCAGGGCATTTAAACTCCAATGACTACAAATAGTGAATAATGGTACAAAATGCAAGTGAGAGTATATAAACTCAATTTTTGAGTGCTGCAAAGTATGAAAAGCATAAGAGAAACATTGTGCAACATTGAGAATCATTGAGCAAACACAAGAATAGACATTTACATTATTTGAGCAAAGATTTAAGCAAGAATCAAGAAGTTTATTAAAACAAAGATACAAGTGAGTAATAGCATATTGTATTGACTCATTGTGTAGGCTTTGTAAAGAAATTTCTAGAGAATGAAATTCCTAGGATTGTTGTTAAGTGGATTGCCACTTGTTGGGCAAGACTTTGTTAGAGTTCACACTTAGCTTGAAAGTATATGTTGTGTAAGAGTTCTCACTTAGGTAGAAAGTGATTTGTATAAGTGTAATATTCTCATCTAAAAACCTTATAATTAGTAAAAAGATTAGAATGATTAACAAAGTTAAGAAATTAATTAGACAAGTTAATGAAGATGTGAGGTAAATGATAAGTTGGTTAAAAGTTTAGAATGAGTTAATGTTGATACGGGTAAAAGTTAAGAATTAATTTGATTGCGTTGACAAGCACAGATCGTGCTGATTTAAGCACAAGACATGCTCTTTTGTCAAATATGCAGAACGCATTAAAAATTGAAGTAGGAGGTGGAATGTCCGTACCCAGCACGCGACGTGCTGAGCTCAATACGGTTGTGTTGACCATCAACATTCATAGAAAGTGAGGGAAAGAGAAAAAAGAGAGATTTAGAGAGTTTTATCTAAAAATTGAGCTGGAAATACAAAATTAATCGTAGTATCGAGCAGGATACTGATTGGTAAAATATTATAGAAATTTCTCGAAGTTAATGGTTATAATTTACGAAGTTTTTGTATAGAATTATTATGAATTCAGCTTAAAAGTTGAGAATTTTTTATAATTGATAAGATTGGAAATTAATAGGATTGAAATAGGAGCATGTATATTGATATATATATTGTTATATGATTATATAGGACGACATACGAGTAGGACAGAATCAGAGCTCGTATCGCTCAAAATATTTTAGCTACCAGGTGAGTAGTCTAACTCACTTTTAAATACAAATTGATATGAAATTTAAATATTCGATAGAAAATGATTGGTTGATATATACATGATTGCGATCATATGATAAAAATGAAATTGGAAGTAATAAATAAATGTTTATGCGAGAAGATTTCTACAGTTAAGTAAAATATAAATGGATTTGCGAACAAGTACATTACAACAGTTTAATGATTGTTTATATAATTATACGTTGCATGATATCGATATTGAAAATATGATTGTTGATGTGATTTGATTGGTGTTGATATGATTGTTGGTTGGTGATTGGTTTGGTTATTATATGATGATCATTTTGGAGAGGAAGAATAATACTGGAGAGGAAGTATTGTTCTGGAGAGGAAGTAAATTATCGAAGAGGAAGAATAAACTAAGAAATGATATTATAAGTTAATTGTTGCATGATTATAAATGATAAATCTTATGACTATGAATGTTACAATTACAACAAACTTGAAAGGAATAAATACGAGTATATGTTTTTACGTTCACATGTATTATGTTCTAAATTTGTGAAAAGGAATGGTTTGTCGAATTATATGTTAATGTTTATTTTTGTTGGGTTTTCTAGGCTTGTAAATAATAAAGGCAGCAGAACAAAGTCAAGAAAAACCAAGAAAATCAACCAAGATCCACACCAAAATGTGATTCAACAACATACATTGCTTAAAAACTAAGACTAGCTACATAAAGATTAAATCTTTAATGAAAATATTGAATCTTTACCTTATTTCCTTCTTGGCCGGATATGTATGGTCTACGAACAATAACTACTACCTCAAAATACTTCGAGGCAACCTTCAAGACACTTCCTTAGGAACCCAAATGTTGTCCCTCTACAAAGCTAACACATGAATCAACGAAAAACGTGTACTAACACAAAAGGATTAATTGAAAGACCATGATTTATGTCAATAGGATGAAGAACTCGTGAAAGCAGTGGCACCACGCTGATTATGTCCAATAATTAGTCGTTTGATCTCATGTTTTCTTGGAGAAATTCCCAAAGAATCAATTTTCTTAAATCTCCATGAAGAGTCACGACCAAGGAATGGAATGGAGAGAGAGGGACGACTTGGTTATGGTTTCCTATTAAAAGGAAATTTTTTTATATTTATAAAATGTTTAACCAACAATCCTAAATAAATTAGGATTATGTTCAGTGTTTAGTTTAAATACAAATTCTTTCATATTTCTCTCTCTCCCAACCATGGATAATGATAAGATTTAAATAAAATCTTTTATCTTATCTTATCTTGTCTTGTCTTAATTTAAGACAAGCTTTCCTTGTTTTTGTCCAATAGTAACTCTTTTATGTCTTAATTTAAGACATCATATCCTTTTTTATAATCTTTGTCCTAAATGCATAAAACTTTACCAGAATTATGTTTTCATCCATGTTGGGCCCAATAACCAAAATTGACCTAAATGCCCGATTCAGCCTGATAGTTGAATTTTGACATAAGGTGAAATTCCAAAATTACTCTTTTCCAGTTTTCATTGTCTGTGTGTGATCTGTAGGACTGTTTAATAATGCTAATGAATTTATTAACTTATAAATGATATGCGGTCTCTAGTAAGACACTATCACCATCCAAAATTATATGGCTGATAAGCGGTGTCAACAGCCCTACTACAATTCAATTACTGACATTTGATATCATGACTAGCATAAGGCATGTCCAAACATCCTTATTTAGTGCTAAATCACTTTCTTTGTGACGCTCAAATTTGTAAAACTTATTATCGATAAAATACACGATTTTGGCAGCCATTTTTTTTAAAAAAAAACAATAAGCAATCCAATGAGAGACATATAAACATGCTTCATTTAAAAATAAGATGACCAAGTTCGGTCGTTTACGAAATGAAGGAAAATATGAAAACATGAGGAAACAATGGAAATGGATTTACAATTAAATGTATGTAAATTATTTTCTATACTCTAGTTCGTATAGACTTGCAAAAGTGGGTAATAAACTAGAACCCTCAAAATGCGAGCTAGGAGCCAACCTAAGTAGTCATTGTATCACCACTTAAGCCCGCAAAAAATGAGCCCTAACCGAATCTACTATCGCTCTGAACAATCATCACAAAACACACATGCACGTGAGTAACTAAATACCCAGTAAGTACACCTACGACACACTTAACAAAGTAGTTAATGCTGAAGTACTCGTTGGTAAAGTGTGTTAGGTGTTTTAGAGATTTAGGATAGGGAATTCATCCGACAATATCTAATTCAATATACATTAATGTATTATCTGTGGAAGGGAAAAACACCCTAGAAACTTATATTCCATCATTCATTACAGTGTTATCCAAGGTCAAGAACTCTAACTCTTAGTTGTACTTAATTGCCATGCATTAGGTTGATTATTGATATATTCTGCTTCTTAAGAAATTCCTGTTTTGCATTATTTATTGAACGGGATCGGTTTGGGGAAGGGGTTAGGTAAACCGTTCTCCAACTCGTTCTGACCTTCCTAAAATTTCCTGGAAGTGAAACAGTTTAGAAAACAGTTTGCATAGACTGTTCCTTAACCCGTTTTGCCCTTCTTAAAATTCTCTGGAAGTGAAACGGTTTGGGAAATGGTTTACATAACGTTCCCTAATCTGTTTCGTCCTTCCTAAAATTCTCTGAAAGTGGAACGGTTTACATAACTCCTTTGGGAAATTGTTCCATCCTTCCCAGAATTATTTATAAGTGAAACGGCTTTGGAAACGGTTTACCCAACCAGTTTCGCAACCCGCCCTTACCTTTAGATCCCAGAAAAACAAAAACATTCAACACATACGTTTCACACAACCAAGTCATACCATAAACACCTTATTTCCACACCATGTATACATCATATCACCATCAATACAAGCAACATCTATAGCATTTCACAACTAATTCACACATCCATATCCCCATACTCAAACAACAACATAACATCCATTCCAAACACATATTCTCCATTCCAATAACATCACCATACAATAGCAAAGGCGAATGATTCTCCAACATATAAGTCACACGAATGCATGCCCTGGGGTTTTTATTTATTTATCATAAACGTGAGAGAGCTAACTCTGGTAAATTGGCAATTTCCCTTAATTTTGAGCTTTCACTCGATTTGGCAATACCACCGTAAGATGAG
>CANYCX014393176.1:0-22703 GCA_948193385.1 Breynia disticha f. nivosa | reverse complement strand
TAAAGTGCAAATTTAACACAAAGTTTACTCAAAGACCATTTTTGGCCTTCATACAACTTATTTTTCTCTTCTCTTATCTTATCTATAACCTATTTAGTCACTTTAAACATTAATTTTAACTAATATTCATTAATTTGAGATAAGATAAATCAAGTTTAATCTAAGCTAAAACATCACTACATTAGCCCTCCTTGATGTTTTTAACATAGTGTTCCTCAATATTTAAAATCTCAATTATTTTGTTTTAGTTTTGAGACCTCTCAAGAAGCTCCTTAAGTTTCAAATTTTTGATCATTATTAGCTTCTCCTTCATCGTACATCTCCATCTGCCTTCTTTTGCAGCTTCATCATATGAAGTGTGTTCTTGCAATGTTAGATCACATCAGTATCATCAAAGTTATCAACGTTTTCTTGTGCATTTATTGAAACTTAAGGAATAGATTTTTGAAATTGCTCAAGATTTGTAACTTATTTTTCCTCCTCTCAGTTCTATATTGATGTTTCATCAAATTTGATATTTTTTATTTGACAAGCTTGACAAAGATGTCCTTCATTTATAAGAGGCATAATACAAAAGTTTTATTGCAGCATGATCAAAGTGACCAAGCCTTTTGTGTCATAGAACTGACTCACCAACATCCCTTACATAAAAATTTGTTTCTTTTCAGTTAAGTGAAAAACTTCTCTCTTTCATAAGTTCACATCCAGTGTTATCAAAAATTACGCAAGACTTGTCTTAAAAAAAGTAGAGAATAATTCTTATCTAGTATTTGTCTCATACTTAATAAACTCTCGTTGATTTTAAGCACAAATTCTTATCTAGTATTTGTCCCATGCTTAATAAACTCTGGTTGATTTTAAGCACAAATAACACATCATTGATATATTTAGCACCTTTAAGAGTTTCAACAACTCATTTTTCTTTGACATCTAGCAAATCTCCATGTTCAATCTTCAACTTTAATTTAAAGCATTATCTAACTCCTTCAAATAACTTAATCAAGTCATGTGGCTTAAGTAAACACATAAATTTTTTCTTCATGATTTGTTACAGCAAACATTTGTTCTAGCTGATTTTGATCTTCAACCACGTGTACTTATTGTCTTGATTAATCTCTTTCAATTTTACACATTTTCTACATAACCATTTTAGTTGCATGATTTAAATATGATATTAGACATATTCTTCCTTCATCAATCAAAGTCCAACTTATACTCACGCATGTGCTAGTTGTAATTAAGGTCCAATAATTGATTGAACACCTTACATGAGCTGACCATTCCTGTTAAAACCTTGGCTGATAGTAGGAAATGAGCCCCACTTTATATATATTTTATTTCTTTTTATTCGATGTGAGACTATCAATACCCCACTCTTTGAGGACCCAGGTACTTAGTACAGAGTGTGTCAAGCATTTGCACCAGCCTTTCCATTTTGGCCCACAAGTTTGACCCTTCCACAGCTCAAGTTAGTCCCTTCGCAACTGGAACCCGCTAAGCAAAACTTACTTTGATACCAATTGATATGATACTGATCTTACCTTTTCTTTATCAACCAAAATTCAACTAACACCCACACATGCGATAAATGTAATCAAGGTCCAATGATTAATTGAGCACCCTTCATAATCAGACAATTGCATTAAAGCTTTGACTGATAGTAAGAGAAGATCCCCACTGTATATATTGTACATTTTATTATGTGAGACTATTAGATTTGCATTGTGCTTTTGGTCTATACTAACAAAAGTTTTTAGAATGATTTTGGTTTTTGCAATAAGAACATAGATGATATGTTTTTTTTTAATCAGTTCGCATTGTTTAGTTTTCGTTCTTCTCCTTATCTTTGTTTTGACCATAATACTTTTTTTCTCCAGCTTAAAGAAAACTTGTTTTGTTTTGTAAAGAAAGCTCCTTCACTACTTTGTCCTTATTTCATCAATCTTTTTTTGTGTGCTTGAAAAACATGAACAGACTCAGCTAAAGAAATTTTTTATATATCTTTTGGGTTTTCAAAGAAGAAATCTTAGACTCAAAACTCTAGCAAGTTTACAAAAAAAAATTTCACAACTCTTTAATCCGTCAAATCCCCACCAAGTAGTCAAATTTTGTTTGGAACATCTATGAGCCTATCAACATATTCTTTAATGTAATTATCTTTTCTCTGCAAAACATCAAATTCTCTATTTATATTCATAATTTGCATTTGTCTAGTTATGTCACTTTCCACATATATCTCCTTGGGTTTATCCCAAGCCCCTTTTGGTGTTTCACATCATAATTCTCGTGAAAATTAATTCCAAGACAACATAATGAATATAAGATAAAGCTTTTGGAGCTTTAGTTTCTTCTTCACAAGCTATGCTATGGTTAAGTGTTGGATTGTTTCCTAGAGGTTATACTTGCCTTTCACTTTCAACACATCGTCATAAACCAAGGCCTCTTAAATAAACTTGAATTTTGACAATCCAAATTTGATAATTTTTCCATTAAAAATGGATGATGAAAGAATTAATGTGCTAGAATAAGTCATTGAAGAATTTAAGATTTGAAATGTTGTGGGTTTTAAAGAGAATTCTTTTGGAAGTAGCAATTTGAGTTGTATGGAGCTTATAGGAGAGAGAGGAGTCCTTGATTATGATTTTCTTTTAAGAACTTTGGTGCTCTGATAGCATGTTAATTTTGTTGCTAAAAGAATGATTTATGGGAGAAAAGACACAATGAAATGAAAAAGAAGAGAACTAAAAGAGAAATTTTTTTAGGAAGCATATATATAGTGCATTGCATTGATCACACATATATATACCATGTTTACAATATATAAGAAGACAAAATATTACTTAATACATAAATTATGATAACTCAAATACAACTCATTTTATATCTTATCTTATTTCTTAATTATTTATTCAATTTAAATACTAATTTTAACTGAGTCAAAATTTTACAACATTAATCAATTTAAGATAAAATGAATCAAATTTTATCTAAACTAAAACAACACTGCATTAACAGGAGTTTAGAAACATGAACAAAAGAAAATCATAAAGATAACTCTTACTCAGGAATCAGGGATATAAGTTCTCAGTTCTTTGAACTAGTCATTGCTTCCACAAACGTCCATCTCTTGGTCTACACTGCCATTTCAGATACGGATCCGTATTTCGATATTAGAAACAGGAAAAAAAAAATTTTTAAAAAAAAGAAACAGATCCGCATCAGAAGTGTATGACTTAGATTTGATATTTACAATGTTTTTGTCTGCAATTAAAATTCTAAAACGACAAAACAATCAACTCATTCCAACAGTTGAATATAAAAATTGTTGTATTTTGGATTTCAAACGCGAAAGTAAACATAAGAATTACTTACAGCTAAACCAACTAGTCTATAGCCGTTCCCACTCTGCTCATAGTTCTTTCACGTGAAGTGATAAAAAAAACTAGTTACTGCAATGTGAAAAATTGATCCCAAGTATCCGATATGTTGACATTGACATGTATGGAATGTTTGGTATATAGCCACACAAACTGGCTACTGTTAATAACTATCGCAATACGCCTGAAATTTGAATTTGGTTTTCCAGCATGAAATCAGTGATCGAAAGGTATAACAAATTTAAAGAGAAAAATCAAATGAGTAATCCCGCAGCTGAGGCCAAGGTAAATCAGTAATTACTGTTCCATTCTCATTTCCAATTTTATTGTCGACTGATTATTATCTCAGTAACATATGAACATATAAACTTGACGAATCATATCATTTATTGCATATAACAGAATTTACCTTGCTCCTTTTTTACCAATTGCATAAATATGGGCTTGGTCCTCTACTAACAAAAGTCTACCACTCTTCACTTGGAATTGTAACTACACAAGGAGGGGTAGAGATGACTGTCAGTATTCAGTGAGATAACATAGAATAAACATATTGCATAGCAATCATACATTTGTTTGATTGAAAATAAGGAAAAACAGTTGCACAAATAAGAAACGCTAATCAGTTTGTCAGACATGAATGATTTCCATGACACGGTGCTGAATCTTGAAAAAATATGCTAGTCCCTCATAGTGCATAACTAGAAGAATAGAAAAGATAAACAGTAAAATCTGATAGGTGAAGCAGCACACATGAAGGACAACCCCTAGTGTTTACAGCCGCCAATGGGCTGGAGAGAGAACCTTAAATTAAACAAGCTTAATTGTGATTTCTTCGTGTCCAGATATCTTCTAAACTGTGCATTTTATTTACTAGTTCTGGCAAGGGGAGGCAGAAATATTGAGGCAGCAACTGCATAACTTGCAAGAAAATCATAGGTATGATTTAATTACTTCCCCAAATTATTTTTTCCCAATGATGATAGAATGAGGATTTCACAATCTGGCACAGATACGAATTGAGACTAAACAATACACATTGAAAAGGCCACACTTGAGACATGTCAGTATATTTATTACCATAAGCATTCCAAGCATACACATCAAAAACGAAGAGGAGATATTATCTAAAGAACAAAGTATTACAGGTTAAACCAAACATAAGATTTCAGCAGTGTTACCCAAGTTATTCATCCAGATAAACGAAGTGGTGGAAGAGCCAATAGAAGTGACTCATTTGCACAGCTGAAGCCGCTGCTAGCAACTTATGCAAGCTTCACCTGACCAATCGTGCAGCAATGGTATTACGCATTTGGTGGCATAAACCTCCATTGTGTAGCTCAAAATTTAGCCTAGTAGAATGTGGATGTTGTCATGTTGATCGTATGCAACACATGAAAACTGACTAACTGTAGTTCTTATGATGAACAAAGTGCCTTTTTGTGAGAAGATATCCAACAAGTTCAAATATATCAAGCAAAAGATCCTCAGATGTGGAGGAGTCTAATTAAAAAAAGAACATTATGCTTATCATTTATATGCATCACTAACAAATTTGAGACAGATTAGACAATAACCTAAGGCTTCAATTGTGTTGATACTACAGACAGATGATGGGTGAAGAGCTTTCTGGATTGTGTGTGAAGGATCTCCAGAATTTGGAAAGGCAGCTGGAAACGAGTCTTTGTGGTGTACGAATGAAAAAGGTTTTGCAAGTCTTCTCCTTATGTTCAGTCATTGATACTCGTATGAAACACATTCAGGATAATGAAATTATTCTCATCGTCAGGACCAAATTCTAATGGATGAAATACACCACCTCAACAGAAAGGTGAGAAACCCTGTTTACAGCAGCTAAGTTCTACCCTCAGAAATTTTTGTATTGAAGCATCTAAACTTTTGTGGCACTTTTCGTAGGGTAACCTGATTCATCAAGAAAATGTGGAACTCTATAAGGTAAACCTAATTCGTGAGGAAAATCAAGAATTGTGTAAGAATGTAGAAGCTGGTTAATATACCTCCCAAGTTACCATAGACGAGCATGATTGAAGTAGTCAATCGTAACTCTTTGAATTCTGAGATGATTTACTCCAATCTCAAATATACATTCTCCTTTAATTTTTTATTACAGGTATGTGTAACAAGGGAGGTGAATGGAACAAATAGAAATAACATTCTTACAAATGGCCAAGGAATTGTGGAGGACAACCTTGTGCCAATCCATCTCCAGCTTAGCCAACCACAGCAAGAGAATTATGATGCATCAACAAGTGCCATGAAATTGAGGTATATATCAACCTATAACTCAACTACGTCCAATAATTCATTACCGTTATTTTGATGCCAAACATTTTCTTAAAAATGCAGCCAGACTCCAACTGCAACAACAAAGAAGGTTCACTAGATGGAAATTGATATCTTATGACATTGGTGACCTTAAATTTATAAAATCATGCTTCTTTTATTATAATATGGTGTGTAAATCACTTACTGTCTAACAAAAAGGGATTTGGATTGTTCTACAAAAAAAAAACTTCCGTTGTGTGTGACGATTATGAAACCATTATAAGCGGCTGAAGACCAGATGTTAAAATTCGGGAATTGAAGTTGAAACTTAGCTTATTATGATCTTTTAGTTGCAGTAACTTAGTATGGATTTAGTTGCTCTTAGTTGTTTTTCAATTCAGCCATGTTACTGAACTTCATGTCTGAATTTACAGTAGCTTTCTGTTCATCTATGGCGAGCCATAATGTTGTGCCTTTTGATTGTAACGATTGTCAAACTTGTTTGTAAATTAATGAAAAGCTCTAACCTAAATGTGTGACATATACCAATACAAACTCTCACAATTTCCCATATTCTTGTCTTGTTTTTGAATGTTCTAGAAATCAGTTCTGTATTTTCTACAGTTGTGTTCTTCGTGTCTTTGAGTAGGGAATACTTAGAATTTCAACAAGGGATCAGAGCTTTTTTATTTAGGAACTTGTAAAGAAAGAAAAATTTGTGCTTGAGAGACACCTAAAAACTGAAACTCGAACACCAACTTGTTGAGTGAAAGTCTGAAAGATTATGGCAAGTTCTACAAAAATGAACATTATATCTGCACCCACTGTGCTAGTGTTCAATAGGGACAACAGCCTCATCTGGTCAGTGAAAATTAAAGCTGATCCGAGGGTGTTTAGACTATGGGACGTAGTAGGTGGCACTGTAAGAGGCATTCCAGTACTGAAGATAACAGGAAAACGGAGAAGATTATCCTCATATAACCGGAAATATTTGAGTAAAAAATCTCCTCTTGAAAACTGAAGTAACTTAGTGAGAATTTCATTGCTTGAGCTAGTCAATGCTCTTCAAGCACAAAAGCAAAGGAGAAATATAAGGTTTTGGGACCAGCCCATGATGTGTTATGAGGGCAAAATAGACATTTTGTATGTCTATATAAAAAGAACAAACCTCAATTGTTGACTGGTCACGCAGTCTAGCTGATGTATATTTAGTGTAAAAGTGAGAGCGTTACACATAATGAGATAATGTTTCATCATGTGCGAATGGGAGACTGTTGAAAACAGCTCATGATAAATCATAAAAGGCGTAATACATGTTTGAGTATGTCTATTTAAAGGGCAAAAAGAAACCACATTTTGGGAAGTTATTTACCTATATGATAACTCACCTCATCACTTTAGTGGCTCTCTCTCATTTACAACACTATCATAGTTGTCAAAAGTGCGCACTTAAAGCTCAAAAGCTCTATGCTGAATGCTGAAATGATTTTAGAGCTGCAAAGGAACCAAAGAAGTTGCAGCAGATATTTTGCTCTATTTTAGACAGCAAAGTTGTTGTTCTTTTTAGAATTGAAGTTTCTGTTCCATTGATTTCCAACAAGTTTAGTTGTTATTTTTAGTTTTTACTGAGTGATCTTAGTTAGTAGGACATGTAATGCTCACTTGTATCCGCTACTTTTGAATAAAGTTCACTATAGTTTTTACTGAAGTAAATGAGTGAAGAACACTCAATAATAATATGATGTGTTTCTTACATTTATAAGTAATGAAACAAGTTTTATTTAGGTGCAAAAATCCTTAGAAAACTCTCTCAACTTCTCTTTTTCAATTCTGCTCTAAAACAGTACATATGTTCTTGTTCTTACTTGTGTTCTTAATAATCTGAAAATTTTTCAAAATTGTTCATTGTGTTCTTGCTGCTCATACTCTGATTTTTTATTAGCGGTTGTTATTTTTCAAATTTAGTTTGTTTGATTTAGAGGGAATTTTTGTTAGTAAATTTGAATTTTAAATGTGAGTTTGTTAGAGATTTGAGTAGTATAAATATGGGTTAATGGTTCATTTTGTATCACAACAATTATCAATATAGAAATTGATTTCCCTCATTCTCTTTTAGCCAAACACTTCTGTGTTTTTAAAATTTTTTGAAAATATCAACATGGTATTAGTGCCATCATTCTTTAGGGGCTTGTGAGGATCAAAAACACTCTTGAGAGCAGAAATCAAAAGCTACAAAAACCAAATTACAAACCTTAAACAACAAACCTAATTTCAGAACAAAATATCCAGTTCTAACAATATGAACACTATAAATCCAACTACAGTCCCACTTCCGATGGTGAAAACTATCACATCTGGTCTATTAAAATCAAAACATACTTGAGGACATATGGACTTTGGGATGTGGTTGAAGGAACAGCCAGGGAACCACCTCAACTTCCGAAAAATTCCACTTTACAGCAAATCAGAGAACATTACATATTGTGGCCAAGGGATTTAAAACCCTCACATGCTTACATTTTGCCGTTAATGACAAATCTTCATAAGGATTATGGCCTGTGAAGCAAATAGGGAAGCTTGGGAAAAACTTCAAGAAAAGTTTCAAGGAAGTGACAAGACACGTAGAATGCAAATAATCACTTTGAGAAGAGATTTAAAAATCCTAAGGATCAAGGAGACTGAAACCATCAAAGAATACTCTGACAGGGCTATGAACATTGTTAATAAGGTAAGATTACTTAGTGAAGAGCTAAGCAAGAACAGAGTCGTTGAAAAAATCATCTTGACACTTCCTAAGAGGTTTGCGTCCAAAATATCTTCTCTTAAAAATTTAAGAGATTTGTCAACCATCACATTGTCAAAGTTGATCATTACTTTGCAAGCATAGAAGCAAAGGGCCAAAAGGCAGGAGGAGCTCATTGAAGGTGCATTTCAGGCAAAGCAGATTGGTACTTCTGAAAGTGATGAGAAGCAGAAGAGAAGAGGTGGCTGGAACAAAAAGAAGACTAAAAAGGATAAAGGCAAAGGAGGAGAAAGGAAGAAATATCCAATTTGTTCTCATTGATAGTGGTTGCACACACCACATATCTAATCCTGCAATTTTCAAAATCTCAATAAGGCACACACTTCGAGAGTCAGGATTGACAATGGCAAATTACTGCAGGATGAAGGTAGAGGATATTGCTATTGAAACAAACTCAGGTACAAAGATTATTTCAAATATTCTTTTTGTGTTTGAGATTGATCAGAACTTGTTGAGTGTTGGCCAGTTACTTGATAAGAACTATTCTATTCTGTGTAAAGATCACTTGTGCTTATTCTTGATCACAAAGATAATGAGTTGTTCAGAATTGGCATAGTGAATAAGAGCTTTTCTTTGAACTTGAACAACAAAGATGTTGAATCATTTGTTGCTATGATGAATGAGAACCTCCTATGGAATAAGAGGTTGGGTCATTATCATCATAAGGCATTGAAGAAATTACAGCAGGAGCAACTAGTTGTTGATGCACCATAAATCAAAGATCAGATGAATGTTTGTGGTGCTTGCTAACTTGGGAAGCAAAGCTGACTACCTTTTTCGAAGAACGACAATTGTAGAGCAACCGAGAAGCTGGAGTTAGTCCATACTGATGATTGTGGGCTAATGATGACAAGCTCCTTAAATGGCAACATGTATTTCTTATTGTTTATAGATGATTTTTCACGATACTACTGGGTTTACTTCTTGAAACAAAAGTCAGAAGTTGTTGCAACGTTCTGAAAATGGAGAGCAATTATAGACACACAAATTGACTGTAGCCTAAAGGTAACCAGATCAGACAACGAAGGAGAATACACTAAAGACAAATTCGATCAATTCTGCATAGATGCAGTTGAGCATCAACTCACAGTCACCTACACTCCTGAAGCGAGAGGAAGAACATGACAATTATGGAGATGACAAGGCGTCTTGTTCAAAACTAAGCTTCCAAATCAGTTTTGGGTTGAAGGAGTATACATCTGTTTACTTGCTTAACAGGCTACCTACCAAATCTCTAAAGAAGATGACAACTTATGAGACATGGTTTAATTTAAAACCATCAATCACACACATTAAAGTCTTGTGCAGTATTTGCTATGCCTTAATTCCTCAAGCAAAGAGAACCAAACTACAGGACAAGGCAACGATAGAAATATTTGTAGGGTATGAAACTTCTATTAAAGGCTATAGAATATATAGCTTGAAGGAGAAGAAAATCATTGTTAGTAGAGATGTAAGATTTGATGAACCTTTACTTTGGAATTGGAAAAGGCTTACTTCTGTGGAAGATGAAAATTTTAAGAACAACAATGACCAAGGCAACTATGAAAATTCTGAAGGAGATGACCATGAAAATGATCACATTGATCATGAGCATGTAAGAGGGAGAAGAACTCTGGAAGACATTGAAACATGAATGGTTAAAATGGGAGAATGCAACAAAAAAACATGAATGGCAGCATGCAATGAAGGAAGAAATTGAAATGATCGAGAAGAATTATACTTGGATTTTGGTGGAAAGACCAAAACACAAAAAGATCTTTGGCCTAAAATGGGTGCACAAAGTGAAGCTTAATCCAAATTGCTCGCTCAACAAAGTTAAAGTCAGACTTGTTAAAGGATACAAACAACAATACGGAAATAACTTTTATGAAACTTTTGCTCCGGTTGCAAGGCTAGATACGGTGAGGCTGCTGATTTTAACGGCTGCATAAAAGGGATGACAAATCTTTCAAATGGATGTTAAATCCGCATTTTTAAATGAATTCCTCGAAGAAGAAATATATGTTGAACCACCAGAAGAATTTGTGAAAGATGGTGAAGAGGACAGTATATCTTCCCAAGAAAGCTTTGTATTGCTTAAAACGAGTTTACTTTGTACATTCAATCTACTCACTTTATGTGGATGACTTGCTAATCACAGGAAGCAATGCTGAGTTGATTGACAAATTCAAACTCAAAATGAAAAATGAGTTTGACATGACTTAATTTGGAAGAATGAATTTCTTTCTTGGAATGGAAATTCAGCAAACTGAAAATGGTATCTTCATTTGCTAGCAGAAGTTTGCCAAGGAGTTGTTGAAAAGATTTTATGTGGAGAATTGCAAAGGTGCAGATACTCCTATGGTTCAAAACAAAAAGTTGTTAATGATTAAGGTTGATCAGAAGGCTTGTTTGTATGATTACAAAAATCTGATTGGAAGTTTACTCTATTTGACACCTACACGTTCAAATTTAATGTTCGCAGTAAGCAAACTAGCAAGATTTATGAATTCTCTAAGCAAAAAACACTTGCTAGCTGCAAAAAGGGTGATGAGATATGTTGAAGTAACTTTGAAATATGAAGTGTTGTTTACAAGAACTGAAGAGCCGATTGGTTTTGTTTATAGTGACAGGGCTAAATCAATTGAAGATTCAAAAAGCACCTTTGGCTACTTTTTTCACTTGGAACTGGATGTTCATGTGGAATTCAAAGAAGCAAAGCACGATTGCTCAATCCACAGCTGAAGCAGAATATATTGCTGCCAAAGCAATTGTTAATCATGTTATATGGCTAAGGAAATTGCTTGAGGATTTGATCTTACCTCAAGAAAAAGCTACAGAGATCAAGTGTGTTAACCAATCAACAATTGTCATAGCAAACAATCATGTTTTCCATGGCAACACCAAACACTTCAGAATTAAGTATAACTTCATTCGAGAGGCAATGCAGAGGAAGTGAGATTGGTGCATTGCAAGACTGAAAATCAACTTGCACACTTATTTAGGGTTTACATCTCTCAAACCAAGGAGTGTTAAATGCTGAAATGATTTAGAGCTGCTAAGGAACAAAAGAAGTTGCAGCAGATATTTTGATCCATTTAGGACAGCAAAGTTATTCTTGTTGTTGGAAGTAAAGTTATTGTTCCGTTGATTTCCAAAAACTTAAGTTGTTATTTTTAATTTGTAATGAGTAATCTTAGTTGATAGGATATATAATGATCACTTGTATCTGCTCCTTTTGTTTTGTTCAATTCAGTCAAAAAGTTGGTAGGATTGAATGTTCACTATAGTTTTTACTGTAGCAAATGAGTGAAGAGAACACTCAATATGTAATTTGATGTGTTTCTTATGTTTATAAGTAATGAAACAAGTTTTATTTAGGTGTAGAAACCCTCAGAAAACTCTCTCAACTTCTCCTTTTCAGTTCTGCTCTAAATCAGTACATGTGTTCTTGTTCTTACTTGTTCTTGTGTTCTTGATAATCTGAAAACTTTTCCAGAATTGTTCATTGTGATCTTGCTGCTCATACTCTGATTTTCTGAAACACCAACACTCTAAAGCTAGAGGTTTGTGGCTTTTTGGCATAAAAGCTCATATGAATCTTGCGCTTTAGTAGTAAAGCTCACAAGCCCAAAGCCCTAAAGCACTAAAAAGCTCAACTTTGACTAACCTTCAGTAAGTGAGAATGCTTTATACAACTAGATTATCTAAGATTAAAGAAAAAAAATATTATTTAAACCCATCTAGTGTTCCTAAATATAATACTACAAACAAAAGATTACTTTTTCAAACTAAAAGTAGCAACGTTCCATATATTATTAGAGATGAAGAAGAAGGATATAATTTCAAAGATGATAAGAAGAAATTAATGAAAACGTTAATTTGAATGATGAAGAGAATGATTTGGTTAATGATTTCATAGAGTGAGATTAATCAAGTATTTTAGTTTACATTAAGTATTTAGTACTTTTTATTTTGTATTTACTAATTTATGGATATTAATTTTGAGAATTTCATTTTTTTTACTTTCATATTTATTTATAAATACTGATTTGAATAATTTTATTTTAATTATGTCGATTATATTGTTTGTTTATTGATTTTGTGTTTTATCTTTTAAAGACATGAAACGTGCAATATACGCTTTGCGCCTTGCGCTTAAGCCCAAAACAGACTTGACGATTTAATACGCTTATCGTCTCTGTCAACTATGCACACTTCTGATTTTGTGCTTGCTCTTAAAGGAGAGCATCTGAGAATTGAACACTAAACAACACACAGTAGAGAGTGCGGACAAAAGCTCATGCCTAGTATAACTTTGTATACTCATATGGAAAGACAACCATAACAACCTGAGAAGGAAGGAGTGAAACTGACTCTCGGTGTAATTAGGAAGAGAGATTCAATGAGCCTCCGTTATTTAGAGTATTAGCTTGGGTGGAGACTGTCTATAGTGGCTTTGATGTCCATTCGGATTTCAAAAATTTACTGTAATTTAGAGTAGGTGATAACCCACATGACCTGACTAAAAAATTTTGTTGGTTATTAAGTTGTAAATTTAATATTAATTGTAGTTCTAAAATTTGCAATTATGAATTTTAACTTAGCAATTTAAAATTATTATAATTAAATTAATGATTAATTGTGAAATAAAATATATTTATAATTAATTTTAATTGAGTATAAAACATATAAAATTTGATAAAAAAATTAAAAAGATATTTTATTATAAAAATAATTAAATTAATTAATTGTTAAGTTAAATATAAAAAATAAGGAAGAGATGAATATGTTTATAATATTCTTTTTAATGTTGAAAAAAGACTAAAAATAATTAGATTAAAATAGAATACACAAAATAACTGTTATATTTTTTTAATAAGCTTGTTGCATTTAGAATTAGATGGTTAGAGATGTCCTCAAAGATTCAAATTTGTCGCATTATTCTTTTACTAATTGTAGAATTCTTAATACTTTCATCTCCGAAAGTTAGGTGCTAGAATTAAATCTCAATTCACATCAACATTCTATTAAGTGCAGAATTTAATTTCATTCTCAAAGTTACGACCTGGAGTAAAAATGTATTTCACATTTAATTTTATTTAACAATTTGATCGAGTAATGATTCTAAATGATAATGGACATTAAAAACAATAAAATTTACTGATTAGAAAGAGAACATCACAATTAACTTAAAAGAACAACATTAGAAGGAAAATAAATTAATATTAATTATAAAATATCACTTAGGTTTAATTTGATTCAGAATTTGTCCAAAGATACTTGACTAGCTCCACAAAAGACAATGATGAGTGGTCATTTCTTGCAAACTCGTATATCTTTGCAACAAGTACAGAAATTGTCATTCAAAACCTTGTTGGATTCAATTGACGCTTCAATTAAATCTATTGCACAATTGGAAACTTCGTCATCTTCGGCTTCAATATGATACAATGAAGTTTTTAATACCTAAGATCAGTGTAATTAAAGACGAACGTTGCCTTTGAGGCTAAGAACTTCTATTGTCCGAAGCTAGAGAACAATAATGCAATAATAATTTTTTTAATGTATTTATATAAATATTACATATGTACAAGATTTTTAATGTAATAAAAAAGCATAATTATATGAATAAAATGTAAAAATCCAAAACAGGAGCAATTCTAAGGAGACGATGAAGACTTGAAGAGATAGAGTCTCTCATTTGTGTTTTACATGCAACATGAAGGGCTAAACTTTTTTTCATAGCTACTGTTTAGTTTTATACACCACATTTCTCCTTTTTTTTAACTTTATAAAAAAAACATTTTTTTAATCTAATTTAACGAGGCTCGCCTTAGCTCGCTTAGGAACTGCCTCTTTAAAGACACATCGCCTAAGGTGTAGGGCGGCGCTGGAGCATCACATGACCTCGCCTCATTGCCTAGGCGAGGCCCTTTGTCTCTTTTGATAACACTGTGACTAATATATCATCCATAAGATGGACTTCTTATAATTGCTTATCTAACTTGTCTAATCTTAAAAGCTTGTTCAACATCCTTTTTTGGGGCTCATATTTTCTCTTGAAGTAAAACTTTCTGAAATTTTTTAATCATGTGATGCTAATCATCCACCAATTCTTAATTTTTTTTCCAACATATCATGTTGCTCTCAGTCTCTCTCGACTCTCATGGCCACTATCTTGTAAACCTTCATTCATTGCTTACGGATTACACCCTCTCGTTGTTAAATTAATTTCTTGCTGTCAAACAAAATTGTATTTTAATTTTTATTTAGTGAAACTTGAAAAAGATCGTGATCAAGATTGTTAGCCCGCCAACTACAAATGAGCCGAACTTGAAAAAATATTGATCTCAACAAAAAAGTTTGCTTGAGCTTGTACTTCAAAAATTTCAAACGAACCAAACTTGAAAACTCTAAAACTCGACTCGGTTCGACTCGTTTACAGGTTTAGATCAATATTATTGTGTTACTATTTGTCTAGTTATTTGTATTTAGGGATGACAATCTGTACCCTAACCGACAAGTACCAACTTAGCTCATACTCAGTCAATGCAGATATTATTCGTTTTGACCGGAGATGGGTATTGGTATGGGTATTATCCGTATTTTAGTTTGCGGATATAGATATGGTATGAATTCAGTCTTATCCTACCCATACTCATACTCATACATGTACCCGTTGGACATCCGTACTTGCACTCATTGACCGTAGTATGTTTATGGTTAATTAATTGAATTTACAAAACAGATAGATAGATATCCAATAGATAAATGGATACTCAATGGGTAGATCATAAATAATAATTTTGTCTACCTGTACGAGTATGAGTAAAATATGCCTATAAAATATGATCAATTATGGTTATGACTTATGAGTATAGATAATAATTGTATATCCTAATTATAACCTAGCAATTAGCAATTGACATCTCTATTTACCAACGACCTCTTGGTTCAGTGGTAATGGGGGCTGAACTTGGTAGGGCGGACCACGGTTCGATCCCCCGCAACGTCGATTGGAAGGGAAATGAACCTTAACCCTCAACTTCTTCCCGAACCGGATTAGTCTCGGCCCAGTGGGTCGAGGATACCGGGGCTTGATCAAAAAAATTGACATCTCTATTTGTGTTATTGCTTTTCAGGCATATTCTTCTGTTAAACAGAAAAAGGTGTCATTCTTTCAATTTGATATAGTGGCAATAAAAGCTTATGTTTCAAGAATCAGAGTGTTGAAATACACAATATGCTGTCTAGCTTATATAATCTTTCAAGAAAAAAGAATCTTTCTGTATTTCAGCTTTGCAATAACTCTTCCTTTAGTTCTACGATCTGAATCTACAGCGTATTTCTGCAATTTGCTTATACTCGTTGTTATTTTATTTGTCTTAAGAGGCGATAGACTAACCTAATACGCACTTTTCAAAATGTAAAAACACAAATATATTGTACGAAAAAACGGAAACAAAACCGAAAAAATACCTCAAAAAGCGAAGAATCATCAACTCAACGTGCTTCGACTCTGCCTCGTTCTCGCGTTGCTGTTCCTCCAAAATATCTGCAGCAAACACGTTTTTTCTTCAATAAAAAAAGAAAGAAGAGAAACAAACATTCAAGGAACGGTAAATCCGTTTATGAAGCAGACGATGAAACGAAATAAAAAAACCTCTTATATCATAGGCAGCAATGTATTACGCTGAGTGTTAGCTTACCTTTGGTTTTTCGTTATATTTTCTTTTCGATGTTTTTTGAAACCAAACAGATCCTAACACATCATGAGAAGTTAAAACATCATAACATAGCCCTCACGAAACTTCCGAAAAGTGTGTTGAAACGAAAACGTGGACGTTTTAAGAGAGAATCATCTGAAAAAAAAGAGCGCTAGAACCGCGTGTTTACGGAATCGCTATTTTAGGATAGTAGTGACGGAAACGGCAATGATAGAGTTGAGAGGATTTGGAAAACTTGATCCATTCCTGACGGAGAGAGAGAGATGAAAAGATGAAGAATCTGACAGAAGTTGAGAGAAGAATGTGGAGAGAGAAGAAAATATCTGTAAGAGGGGAATCGAGTGTGTTTATATATAAAGGTAAGGTAGGTGAAACTAACATGCTCCGCTTGATCCGTACACATCACAAAGTGTGTACACATAATTATGCATTCTACTATTATAAGATTTCAATTGTGAAAATATATATTTATCTTTATTTATTTTTGTTATTATTAATTTTTAATTTTTAAATTGTGAAAATATACTGTTTTTAACTTTTAATTGTACAAATGTCATAAAAGATTAAAATTTATTCAAATTTTCTATTTTTCAAAAAAAAATTCTATTTTTTTGCTTCAATTATTATTTTTCTATTCTAATAGAATTCTAACTAAACTAAAATACTTCTTACACTTTTTCTTTCCATATATAAATAATAATGAACAATAATAAATATTATAAATATATATACTTTCTATAGATCGTATTGTTTGAATTTCTTGATTTTTAACAAGCGACTCGTTTCTTATTTGAACTATATATCCCGAGTTTTTATTAAGTGAATATGATCATTAATTATGAATATATATGCTTTCAAAAAAAAAAATTATGAATATATATGAACAATAATAAACACTACAAATAAATATTCTTTTTATAAAAGGTGCAAAACTGTTTTCAACTACCATTCATTAAAAGACTTGTTTTTTTTAAATCATCATTCGACGGATTTTAATATTGATAGTTTTTATTTTTGAACAAATCTCTTAAACACCGATATAACTTCCCTTCTCTCTCATATCAAACAAAATTTGTTTTTTTAATTGTATTTGTTAACGTTAATGATGTATGAATATTAGTTTTTTATTGTTTATTTTTGTTATTCGATTAATAATTTTGTAGATATTTTTAAATATTTTGTTTTTAAAATTGTTTCTGGTATACAGGAGTTTGTTCTTTTTTGTTGATTTTTGTTTAGTTACTGCTGAGAATTTGGATATGAATGTTGCATGTATTCATCGCATGACAATAATTTTAAACAATAACATAAAGCAACAAAAATAAATATTTACGAACATATACATATTCTCTTCCCCTTACTGTTTAAATTTACATGTACTTTTATTAAACAGAAAAAAATGAACTTTGTTCTTCGTGACCAAAACGTTATTCGTGCATTTCTTATCATGGACGTCTTTTTTTGTGAGCAAAGCAATAAGACAAAAATATATTGTTCAAAAAAAATATTATATAAAACAAAAAACTGAATTTTGAAAAAAAAAAAGAATGTTTTTTATACAAATAATTATATACCTGATGCAATCTTTTATGTGGAATAATTTCTTCAGAAGATTTTTACCTGTGTTAGAACGCTTTGATTCTATTGATTTCTGCAATGTTTATATTTCATGGGTTGTTAAAATTTTAAAATTTTTAAGCAATAAACATATGCGAACAACATTATCTTAATTTTAGGATTAGATATGACAATTTTTTAAAAATCAATTGATAGTTACAAGTTTGAATTGTTTCAAATTATGACAGTTATTTAAAAAATCAACTAAATTTCGTTCTTATGATTATAAATTTAAAATCGGGTATTTTCATAATTGTGCATTAAAATTTTAGTATTCTTACAAATATGATAACATATATGAACATTTTTTAATTATATAAATATCAAAAGTGATATTCCTATAATTTTTTGCAAATTGTATCTGTTAGAAACTTCTATTTTATGTCTAACTGTGAGTGTTTGGTTTTTCTTATTATTAGGCGGCAGGGCAGCTGCTGTTTCACCTTGATTAGCAATGAAAATTTGGTTAGGCTGTTTTTTACTTTTGATCTGTTTATAACGGCTTAGAGCTGCCGGCTCACAATTTTTGTTATATAAATCGGGCATTATGTTATCGTTCTATGGTTTAAAGCTTTTTTATTCTACTTTTTTATTTAAAAATTATTTCGTCCTTTTTTTGTCAAGCTCCGGTATCATCGACCCACTGGACCGAGACTAATCCGGTTCGGGAAGGAGTTAGGGATTAAGGTTCATTTCCCTTCCAATCGACGTTGCGGAGGATCGAACCGTAGTCCGCCCTACCAAGTTCAGCTCTCATTACCACTGAACCAAGGGGTCGTTGATAAATTATTTCGTCCTTTAACTCCTATTTTTTGTTGACAATACTAAACGACAGAATAATGGAATAAGTTTAGATTAAGTATAATTAGGGAAATAGCATATTAGAATGATCATCTCTTTCTATGTTTTGGCACATTTATTAGATAAAGAGTATTAAGAGCATCTTTTTATGCTATATAGAGTGTACTAAGAGTATCTTCAAAAGACTCATTTTTCAATTTTTTTAAAAAAATAAACAAGTTAATTCTCACTGTTTATCATTCAATACTCTTATCATATAAGCTCATTTCTTAAATAAACATAAGAGGTAGGAAAAAATCTTATATTTTAAGGAGCCAAAAAATGTACCTTTATATATTAATATAT
This sequence comes from Breynia disticha f. nivosa, assembly GCA_948193385.1. Lineage (NCBI taxonomy): Eukaryota > Viridiplantae > Streptophyta > Magnoliopsida > Malpighiales > Phyllanthaceae > Breynia > Breynia disticha. The sequence continues at coordinate 3,762 of CANYCX014393176.1, read as the reverse complement.
TTTTTCACTTTCACACCTTTTCTCTTATTATTTAAAGTGAAAAACTTGTGGAGAGGAAAAAAAGAGTCTTAAAAACACACAATTATTTAAAACATATTTATTTTTTAAAGATGTGCATTTATGTAAGTTTTAAAATAGTGAAAATGTTGACTCAAGGTTTAATGTTATGAAACAAGAACCAGACTATTGTGAAATATTTTAGGATAACATATGTCTAGCATCTATTGTTAATGTTAACAACTCTCTTATCGTAATAAATATAAATTGGAGCCGGCATTTCTGAGTCATTAAATCTTAATTAAAGCAAAAAAATTGTAAAATCAAGGCAAAAGAAATTGTAAAATTCAAACTGGATACGATTTTCCATTATGAAATAGTCAAATTCAACGAAAGAAAACAAAACTCAAATAAAAAATTCAGTCTAAAGTTAAAGCCATTTGGGCAAAACCAGCTGCGCCAAGCACATAAACCAAACAACCAACCAACCAGCCCAAACAGCTTCGAATCGCGCAGGTCACAGCTATTCGAGGATTTGGGTCATCCTGGAACAAATCATAAATGAACAATGTTGATTGGCCCTGTATTTTATATTCAACTTGTAGCGAAGCATCAAAGAAAAGAAAGAGAAGAAATGTGTCGGAAAGAAAAAGGCTTGGCATGTATCACGTGTCAAGCTGTTGTGTGTTTCTGTCGTCCGTTTACGATTCCCGAAATAAATTATTCCCATTGGAGGAAGATATTTAAGAAAAATAATGATACTTATTCCAGATATTTTGCAAAAGGCTTGCGATAATGTGGGAAATTTGACTATAAAAATTAAATGGTGATTGGCATAGAAGTCTATAAATGATGAGTATGTCTGAGTCGGATATAAATAGTAAATTCTGCTCATAATAAATGACCATGTGTCTCTTATGCACTCACGGATATCGATTACCAATATAAGATTATGCAGATTTAATGATCAATATTTAGCCTACGTTTGTTTGAAGGAAATAATTTTTTTGAAAAATAATTTCCTTTTTTTTCATGTTTGATTGTTAAAAATATATAATTAGAGGAAAATAATTTAAAGTTAATAAGAAAAATAAATTTTTCTACAATATTATTTTTAGGAAATTATTTTTCGCTTTTTAACTTGGAAACACATTTTTCCATCTACTCTTCTTTATTCTTTTATATATTAGTCAACATCTTTATAATTTTTATTTTTTATAAATTTTCATTTGATAAAAATATTTATTAATACTCAAAACAAGCATAAAAAATATTTTTCATCTTAATTTTCATGTGATTGTCAAACAAGAGAAAATAAAATTCAGGAAAATAAAATTTAGAAATTGATTTTCTATGGATAAATATTTTCCCTACGAAGTCATTTTCCGTCAAACAAACAGAGTCTTTGTGAAAGAAATTACAAATTAGTAATTTGTCTTGCTATAATTTCAAATTTTTATACCTAAAAAATTTTGTAAATAAAAAAAATACAATAAAAACTAAAGAATCAAAATGTGATGGCAAGAAGTTTTTCCAACAAGTAGATGAAGTTGAAGATTATAATGAGCATATGTACACTTATGAAACGTAAATATGTTTTAAGCTAAGAAATTAGATCCATTGGGTTATAAAATGAATTTTTTTATAAAAAAAAAAAAGAGGTTTCATCGCATTCAATTTTCAGTGGAAAAAGAAGGCGACTATGTAGCATTTAAAGTCTCTGTAATCTAGATTAAACTGGAATGAGATCTTGTTCAAATTTACCATGGACTTTTAATATATTGATGTTGGGATTAATTCTAATCCTATAACATCTTGAGGTTTGATTTATTTAAGAACAAATGATAAAAAAAAATTTTACGTCAATATATTTCTGGAGAAACTTAAAGTTAGATAAAAAAAGAAATCTGTATTAACATGCATGATTGTGTTTATATATTTTAGAGCCACAATATGAGTTATAGTGCTGTTTTTCGTAAAGGGGTATAAAGTGAATGATGCGTGACACGTTTGTGTCTGATATTTGTGATTATATCAATGATCAGCAGATAAAATGTACACGAATAATATCCGAAAACCTAGTACAATTACAGCCAAGAACTAGTCTCAGATCACCACGATTCATCGGACACTGCATGAAAAACAAGAAAGAACATTCATGACGTGTCCAATAAGTCCAAATGCAATGTATTAAAGAGATATGAAACACTAATCTGTGTCAATAACAGATTGGTCGTAACATTAAAAGGCTCGATCTTTTGATTGACTCCTTGTTGGATAAGTTAAGCTGGTTTTGATAGCTAATATACTTAATTAAAGGCAATCAATGTTGTCGTCTTACTGGTAGCACTCAGCCCTGGGGTCGGCAAACATCATACATCCTTGGTGGTGCTCACTACGTGTTATTTACGTAACACAGGTACACATTCCCTAATTCTAATGGATGTCAAGAGTAATTTTTTTAGTCAAATCAACGATTTGATTTTTGGATGTATATCTTCGGTGAGATATTAGGTGAAGACGGAAATTGGCAATGTGGGTCCTGTTTTGCCGACTCGGGTTTGAGCCAGATGGATCTCCCTATCTATTTTTGTTGTGTGCGAAAAGGTTGTCGGGCCTCATGAAAATGAGTGAACGCAGGGTGATATTTGCAGGTGTAATATTGTCAGGAATGTGTCGGCTGTTTCCCATCTGTTTTTTGGTGGATGATAGCTATTTTTATTTTAAAGCAACTGAGGATGGTGCAACTGAAATCCGACGAATTCTTACTATTTATGAAGAGGCGTTTGAGCAGAGGGTAAATTATGATAAATCATCCTTGATTTTTAGTTCTAACACGTTGATGGAAAGGAGGCCAAAAATATGTGACTTGTTGGGTGTTGCTCAGGGGAATAGGGTGGAGTCTTATTTGGGATTGCCAACGTGTATTAGCAACAAAAAAGCTAAGGCTTTTTGCTTCTTAAAAGAACGATTATGGAAGAGAATCAATTGATGGAATAAAAAATGGTTGTCTTGGGCGGGACGTGAAATTCTTATAAAGGCAGTGGAACAAGTATCCCAACATATGTCTTTAGTGTATTTTATGGAGAAGATCCTTAATAAATATTGGTGGTGGAGAGGGAAAGAGAGGAATAAAATGGCAAAGATGGGAAAGATTGAGTGTTAAGAAGGAGGATGGGGTTTAGTCGGCTCCATACGTTCAATATTGCTATGTTGGGAAGGCAAATATGGAGGATTTTGGAACAGCCGGATTCTTTGATGACCAGGGTATTAAAATCAAAATACTTTCGAAATGGGGACATTTTATCGGCTAAATTGGGAACTGATCCAAGCTATGTATGGAGAAGTTTGTTGGGAGTTGTGGATGTTATTAAATTGGGGCTTCATTGGAGGGTTGGAAATGGTAAGTCGATCAATGTTTTTGGGGATGACTGTGTTAGAACTCCCGATCACAATAAAACAGTAGGGAAATGGTAAGGGCTTAAGATATCAGCCTGCATTTTGGTATTAGGAAAACTCAGAACACAAGGACATGGGTCACATTCGAGAGGGATCACTCTCCACCAAGGTTTCACCACTACACATAATAGATGATCCCCCAGCAGCCTTGGCATCCCACAAATATACCCAGCCCCTCTGACAAACATAACAACCTTGCCAACTCAGCAAGTGACACTAATAGACAAAATTTTAAAAACATGAAGACATGTAAGAGGACTCGATAACAACAAAGTAGAACATTCCTTGAGGCCCTGAAGTCAGCCC
>CANYCX014391957.1:0-10901 GCA_948193385.1 Breynia disticha f. nivosa | reverse complement strand
CAAGGTCCTCAACCTTAATACCTCAAGCGCATAATTAACATTTTTGGATATTTTATCATACGATATACCACAGGTCAATACATCATAAGATAAAATAATGCCTCATAATTTTATTACTCAATAATAAAAGTTACAAACAATGCATTGGGCTAGGGCTTACACTAACAGCCGAAGTGGTTAGGCTTCACGGAGTGCCGATTTCCTTTGTTTCTGACAAGGATCCTCGGTTTACTTCACGGTTCTAGGGTAGTTTACAGGAAGCTATGGGTACGAGACTGCATTTTAGTACAGCTTTTCATCCCCAGACTGATGGACAGTCAGAAAGAACAATATAGACTCTGGAAGACATGATGAGAGCCTATATTCTGGAGTTCAGAGGCAACTGGGATGAGCATTTGCCATTAATAGAGTTTGCATAAAACAACAATTATCATTCCTGCATCAGAATGGCACCGTACGAAGCTCTGTATGGTAGAAAGTGTAGAAGTCAGTGTTCTGGGATGTTGAAGGGTTAAGACAGATTGAAGGCCTAGAATTGGTGTAGCAGACAGTGGAGAAAGTGCAGGTGATTGAGAAATTTATTAAGGCTGCCCAAGACCGTCAGAAGAGCTATACTGATAAACATCGGCGGGAAACCACCTATAAGGTAGGTGAGAAAGTGTTCTTGAAAGTATCGCCTTGGCGGGGAGTTCTGCTATTTGGAAAGAGGGGGAAGCTAAGCCCGAGGTTCATTGGCCCTTATGAGATTGTGAAAAGAGTCATACCTTTAGCTTACCAGCTTAGATTACCCGATGAACTTTTGAGATTATACGACGTGTTTCATATATGTATGCTGAGGCGGTATAGGTCAAATCCCAGTCATGTGATTAAGGAACTTGAAGTGGAGATATCAGAGGATATGACATATAAGGAAGAACCAGTGGAAATCCTGGATCTAATGGTTCGTAAGCTGAGGAACAAAGAAATTCCGATGGTTAAAGTGAAATGGAGTTTCCATTCCCCAAAAGAGGCCACTTGGGAGGTCAAAGGGGAGATGCGTAGACGTTATCCTCACTTATTTCCTGATTCAGGTATGATTTTAAATTTTGAGGAAGAAATTTTATTAATGGGTAGAATTGTAACGTCTCAAAATTTTGATATAATTTAAAATTTTAAATAAATATATGGAAAATGGGAATAAATTTTCGCGGTTAGAATTTAATAAATGAAGTGAGAGGGAATTTATTTACGGACTTATAAGTTGGGAGGAAATTATAATCAGGACTAATAAAACCAAGCGAAAAAGAGGCTACGAAATGAATATTGAACTAAGAACCCATAGGGGCAAAATCGTCCAAATCAATTAAACCTTAGTTTTGTTCCATTCTCTCACTACACTCACACAATCACGTTTTCTCTCTCCATACTCTCTCTCCAAAGCTAAAAACTCTAATCACCATCTTTCCTTGTCAAACCCTAGTGTTCAGGAGTTCTGGAATCAGTCTGTGATCGAGTTTCGGTAAGCTTTTCTTATGTGTTTTTGATAAATCCCGTTTTTGTTCACTAACCCTAGTTTCTGACCATAAATCTCTTTTTTAGCTCCGATTTGAGCAAATAATAGCTCGTTGGAAAGATTAACATGTATACTATCTAGTAGTAACCATTTTTTGTGTTAAATTGTGATTTAGGTGCCTGAAATCGGTGTTAGAAAGCAACCACTATAAAGTGACGAGATTGTTTTTCCTAGACAAGAGTTCTTTTTTGTGTTTCGTGGCTTAGGTAAGTTTCTTGAGAGTCTATTGATGGTGTTTTAATGGTCAATTTATTTGGGTGTTGGATGATAAGAGAAATTGGAATAAGAGTAGGAGGATGTTTAGGTTTTTGAAAGGAAAGTCTTAAGAATTAGGACATTTAACATGTGTTGGATGGTAGGAATTGTAAAATTATACTAAAAGGAACTTGTGGAAGCATTAATGGTGGTTGATGAAAAGGGGAGGAATGAGTTATGTTAAGTGTAGGTAATGGAACATTAATGAGAGAGAGGAGAAAGAAAGAGAAATTGAGCTACCTAAACACATATGCATAAGAACATCGTTAATCTTTTGTCTTTGCATAGTTCCATGCACATGAGGTTAATATGAATTTATAATTTGTTTAATAGGAGGTCCAAATCACGGTGAGGAAGGTTTCCAACCGAGCCGTTAGGCATTTCTTTCAAGGTAAGCAAAACGAATGAAATTTTCCTTATTTTGTGTGCTCTTGGTATGAGAAATGTTTAGACTGATTGCTACATAATGTGACGATCATGTATGTTGATTGTTTGTTGATTACGATATACATAATGTGATGATTATGTATAGTGCTTGTGTAGTTTATTATAACATTGAGCGATGATTTTGCGTATTGCTTGGATGTTGGTTATAATTTGTTATGTTTAATGAATTGGTGAGATTTTGTTGAGAATTCTTGTGGTTGAATGCATCATTGGATGTATAACATAGCATGAACTTATATTGATGTATGATTTGGTTATACGGATGTTGCATATGACATTCATGCATATTGGGCTTTTAGGAAGCAAAAATGAAAGTAAATGATAACTCTTAGTGAGCATTGAAATGAGGGAGTGGTTATGGCTCTTGGGAGCGTAATTACAGTTAGTATATATCACATACTATACTGTGGCAAAGTGCAAAGACTCGGTACACTTAAAAGTGTTCGGGCGTACCAGGACAAGAATGGGCAATATTTAGGCCAAGTAAGGGCGTAAAATCTATGGTCTATAGTGCTTATAACCAATATTCCCGGCCGACAAGACCCGTTTGCAAACGTCAATAATAATGGCCAAGAAATGGCATCAAATCATATTAAATTCTGGGATCATGAGTGATCACATTGAGAGATGCATTAGGGGTCATGCATTCGCATTCATTATGTCACATTTAATGTGATTACATGAGTATGTGCTTGAATGGGTAGATTGATTGTTTGAATGAAGAAATTGATGGCACGTGTGGTAGATTATGAGAATGATGAGCTTGTTATGCTTGTGAATTATGATATGAGTGGTGAATGTATTGGAAACAATGCTATGTGAATTTGAGTGTAAACATTGTTATGTTCTTATGGAAATTGTGAGTGAATGTGTTTGAAAATCGATTAGTTTTACAATGAGATGGTATGTTGGTATGTGGTTATTTAATTATAGGTTGATTGCATGTGATTATAAGCGCTATTATCATGAAATATGTTGGTTGATGAGTGAATTGAAATGATAAATTGTGATAGGTAGTGTTGGAAAAAAAATGTAGTGTGATTCTTGAATTTTCATGCAGGAAACCAGAGATCCACACGTGGTGGAAGCTAAGTACGCGCACTCGTTGTGATCATGCGTACTTTAGCCACGACCACATGTTTGTTTGCACCACGCGTAGTTGATGCTGATCACGTGTGTATCTCTGATTTTTGATTATTTAGTATGGGTTTAATTTTTGAAAATGAATTTAGTTCGAGTGTCTGATTACGATGTGATTAACGGATGATATAATATGAAATTAATTGAGATTTTGTATTAATTATGATTTGAAATGAATATGAATAAATTGAAATAGGGAATGTTGTCCATTTTGGTAAGTGTTACTTATTGAGTCTCGCGACTCACTGTGTTTTATGCCTGCCGTGTGGGCTAGGACTTGAGGAGATTTTTCTTTTGGACGAGAAAGGTTGATTGTTTTACTTGATTCCAACTCCGACGCAAGAAAATGAAGAACCGAGGTGGGTTGTGCACTAGGATGGATTATGTTTTATGTCATACATATAATGGTAATGAACATGATAGTGCATATTTTTCTTTTTTTAGGTTATTATTGAAATGGGATCAAATAGATTCCTTTTCTTTCATAACCATAATCATTTTGTAAATCTTGGTTAGTTTTGGAATATTCCTTCTCTAACTTTGTAAAGTTTTATTTCAAGCAATGAATGTATATTTTCTAAATTTGTATCTCTACTTGTGATTTTCAAATATTATAATGTCCAAATCCGAGTATTACCGCGAGATGATTAACATATTACAATTAGGTGGTAGTCAAATTGTCACATTATGACTCGATGCGAGCGTAATACATAACTAAAGTGTGAAAATATGCACATATTACATGTGCATTTGTCATCACGCCAATGTTATGATGTGATAACTTGTGATTGCACGTGCCACAGGTGTGTCGACTTGAAGTTAATAATTCGAAGAAAATACACTGATATTGGTTAATACAAAAGATATATATATATATATATATATATATATATATATATATATATATATATATATATATATATATACATTATTACCATATGAAAAAGTAATAAATAATTTTCTTAAAAAAGTGTGTATCCATTGACAGAATCGTTGTCCAACATAATTTGTTCTTCTTCTTCATTGATGTTTGGATGAGAAGGTCGTAAAACATATGTCAAAAAATATATACAAAATACAATTTAAAAAAATCATATAACGAAAATATTAAAAATTATAATCATATAATTAAAATACATATGCATTTATATATTAATTAACGTACTCAACCAAATGCACAGTTTCTTTGTAATTCAATAGCAGGTAAGTTTGTATCAAGTGGTACTCCTCATTTGTTAAACGTCGTTGAACAAGTTTGTCAGATGTACGTTTAGCATATGTGAAAATAGATAAATTGTCTAGATCTACACCTTCTCCTATATGGTTAGTCACACTATTACGAGTTATTCTATTTCTCCTTCATGATTCTTGAAATAGTAAGAGCAAAGGGTAGATGTCTCTTGCATAATGTATGCACTACATATTGAACCTTCAACACAAACTTTAGTACTAACAGTATTCTTTAACTTGTGAAGAAACGTAAAAATACAAATAATATTTTCATTAAGAAATATCAACTTAAAATGTAATTTTCCAACCTATATATATATATATATATATGTATATATATTTATGAAATGAACATATCTCTCAAACGGACACATTCATCTACATTGGACAGGGCCGCACAAAACTGCTTCAATTAGTAAATCAATAAGCAATGCTCCATCGAGTCAAACAAACAGAGTGAAAATATTCTTTCAATTTTGCATACTATAATGGGTATTTCCTAATGCAAAAACCATACTATTTTAGCTTTTAACTCACAACACATAAGACCGTTAAAAAATGCACTCAATTGTGCAATAGGTTCCTAGTATTTGTTATTAAGAAAAAACATAGAAAGCAACAGGCATTACCTTTGCATGAAAATGTCGAAGTCATGACTTTTCATTCCAAAAATCCTTAGCTTTTCTAAATCTATATATCGGCTCAAATTGGAAGCATAACCATTAGGAAATTTGATAGATCTAATCCAATCAAACAAGAATCTCTTCTCCTTTCAGTGAGTATCTATCCTCTTCATGTCAGTTTCGTTTGGCTCCAAATGAGGTCTTCTACATAACTCAGGAATATCTAATCTACCCTTTAAATTATCTTTTCATTTTCTAGGAACATCAGCAACTGTGTGAAACATGTTTTCAAAAATATTTTTTTTCAATGTGCATGACATCAAGATTATGTCTAATTCGCAAAGTCTCCTAATATGAAAGGTTCCAAAAAATTCTTTTCTTCTTCAATCCATAATATTTGCTCACCAGTGCATTGTGATTTTTTGTGCCATAACAGTTATTTTTATCAATCTCATGCTTTTGAATTGGCATAAAACCTCATGGCCATTACGAATATGTGGTGCAGTTTCATTTAGTACTCTTATCCCTTTTTGAAACTCATTGTGTTATTCCTAAACAGATGTTCCAGTGGCAGAAATATTCTATGACAATCAAACCAACACATTTTTTTGCTGCTTTTAGGTAGAATGCATCACTAAATTCCATACAATATGGGCAAGCATACTTCCCTGAAGTGCTCCATCCTACAAATTTAATTAAAAATTAGTTATTCATTCAACGTAATTAATAATTAAATAATTTAAATTAATGATTTATATATGTATATATAACTACACATACGAATACATACCAGACTACATAGAATATGCAGGAAAGTCGTTAATAGTCCATACCTCGGCCGTACTCATAAAAATTTTTTGTTCTAGACAGGCATCATATGAAATCGCCCCATTGTACCAAAGACTCATTAACTCTACTATCAGTGGTTGTATGAACACATCTAATCGTTACTTCGGGCTCCTTAACCCTGGTACGAGGACAATTAGAAACATCACTTCATCTCGCATACACATCGACAGAGGCAAGTTATATGTTGTGAGGATCACTGGCCAATATGAGTATTGTTGACCAGATGCTCCAAATAGATTAAAAACATTTGTGCACAAGCCTAACATCACGTTTTGAGATTCTTCAGAAAAATTTTGATGCACACAATTGAAATATTTCCACATCTTAGCATTTAAAGGCTATCTCATTACTCCATGTTTCTATACATGCTCTGTATGTCATTGCATGTGACCAGCAGTTGACTTCGATGCAAATAATCTTTGCAACCTGAACATTCTTGAATATGGAACTAGTTTAGACTTCCTTGTTTCCACCTTGAAAGTCCACATGCATAGCAAGAATTAATATCTGTGGTTCCACCACAATAAATCATGCAATTGTTTTGCAATAATCAATTGCTTTGTACGTCAAACTCAATCCTTTTACCAACTTTCTGGTGACATAAAATTTCTTTGACAACGTTGCCTCTGGATGAGAAATGCGTCTAGCATAATCTGATAACATATCATATCTCCGCTCTGTTATTCTTAATTTAGATTTCAGACTAAGTAATTTAGTCACTACATTGACTAATATCATACCCAGGTCATAATGGCATATTTGTAGATACTAACATATCATACATACGTTGAGCTTCCAAATTCAGAGGTTCTGGAATGTGTTGAATGTTCAGAACTTCTGCATCATAATTTTGTTGTTGCATATCCATATTAGCATGCACACTAAAACCGTCGTAAACCATCTGCTCCATATTCATCTAAAATTGATCTGTCTAAAATGTGGGAGCAACATTGTCATCACCATTATAATTTACCCTCCCGGGTTCCCATCATAAGTACTTTTGCTATCGCCTTTATATTGTTGTGACTCTCTCAATAATGCATTAAACATTTCTTCTGTTTCTTTGTCTACATTCCACCATAGTAATTGCTTACAGACCCTCAATAAATAATATGTTCCTTCATATTCTTTGGACTATTTTGACACTTCTTACAAGGATAGTGTACTAACGAATTAACTGCATCAAACATATCATTCAACATGCAAAAGTCCATGAATTGTTTAACACCGACAATAAACTCATCATTCAATAAATCGTCAATAGTACGTATATACATCCACTCACACATATTCTTCTTATTTTTTGTACCTAAGTTATCACGTACATAAAACTATATTTAATTAATTAAAGAATTAATATTAATATTAATAAATGGAAGTAAATATATATACATCATTTAAATTAAAAAAATACATATACGTACATTAGCAATTACAAATACAAACATTCAAATTCACAATATACGCAATAAAAATAACAAATATGTCGACGTAAATAAAAATATCATTCAAATATGAAATAAGTGAAAAATAAATTAAAATGTACAATTTAATCCATTAAAGCTTCTAACAAAAGAACGCTCCTAAGGATTCCTTGTTCTATTCTCCCCACAATATCAATTACAATATTTAAGGTAAATGTTAATGGTATACATTTTAGATAAGATTGAAAATATATTTATAGGCAATTTTGGTGGAAAAAAATTCATGCCAAATTTAACGTCCACATGGACTCCAAATTAGAGTTCGCGTGGACACAAATTTGGCAGGTTTTTCGGCATCACTATTCACAGAGTCGAGATTTTTAATGTCCACGTGGACTCCAAATTTAGAGTCCGCGTGGACAACAAGTTGACTCGCCAAAATTTTTTGCCGCACAATTCATCATCCCGCCAAATTAGACCCTACGTGGACTCCAAATTTAGAGTCCACTTGGACTCTAAATGCTTGCATTTAGTGTTTAAAATTAGTTGGACTCTAAATGTTGGACGCTAAATGTGCAGAATTGTGCAGTGTTAGACTTGCAAGGTGAGTGTGTATTCGTCATTAACTTACTATTCGTTGTCATTACATGATTAACTATGATTGGTTTTAATCGCATGTTATGTGTATGCTTTTTATTGTTTACTTGTATGGTTTGAGGATGTGTTTGAACATGAGAAATTGTATTCTTTGTTGCGTTTTGAGAATGGGGAATGATACAAAAATGTGCTAGATATGAGTGGTTGCATGTGTGCATACAAATATAGTTTGTTTGATGATACATGGTGTAACGCCCCAAATTTTCAATTCAATTAAAAAATTAAATAAAATACTTAGAAAATGAGGGAAAGTTTTTGTGTTTTAATATTGGGAAATTCAATAGGAAATAGAGTGGAGATTTGTTTTAATAGAGGATTTAGGAATTGGGAATTTTGAGGAATTAAAAGGTCAGGATTAGCGTTGGCCAAGTTAGAAATGAAATTTACGAATCCAATAGGAGACTAAGCCCAATAAGAACCCTATAAACCTTTAACTCTTCATTCCTTTCCTCCATTCCCATGTTCCTTCCCTCTTTTCCTTTCCTCCATAGCTAAAAACCTCCATCACCATCACTTTCCACAAAACCCTACTGCTAGGGAGAGTCCAAACAAGGTTCTTGACTTGAATCAAGGTGAGTATTCTTCATTCTTTTCTTAATCCCGTTTTTTCTCTTAACCCTAATATTTCAACCCCTATAACTTTTTCATTCTAGCTCCAAATTTAGCAAATGAGGGCTTGTTGGAAAGCTTAAACCCTCTACTATCCATTTTTACTTATTGTTGATGTTGAATCACATATTAGAAACATAAAAATGTGAGAGAAAGAGGACCCTGCAAGTAATGAATTTGGGGCTTTTTGCAAACGAGGATTTGCTTGTGTGTTGTCACTTGGGTAAGTTTGTTTGGTGAGTAATAAGAGTGTTTTAAGTGTTGTATTGGGTGGGTGGTATAATGTGGGAGAGTTTGAAGGAATGATTAGGGAAATTAGTTAGTAGGAAGAGGGAAATGGTGGATTACAATGTTTAGGAAGTGTTGGAGAGTGGGGATCATTGAATTATATATAAATGAACTTGTATAGAGTATTTATGGTGGTTGGTGTAAAGGAAAGTGAATGTGGTAGTTGGGGTAGATGAATAATTGGAAGGTCTTATGATGAGAGAGGGGGAGTAATTAAACCACATGTAATAAATGCATATTATAGACAAGTATTATTCATTTTGCAAAAATTGAACGAATGAAAGATTAATGTGAAATTTATAATGTTAATATTAGGGAATTCGAATCATGGCAAGGGAGGCTCCCAAGAAAATCGCTAGGTGCTTTTGGAAATGTAAGTAACATGAGCACAATCTTCCCATGTTTGTATATTGTTGAGCGTGGGATTGTGGTTTGAATTGATATGGTTGCTTGATGAAATGTATGATATTGTTTGATTGTGTTGATCCCAAGGTGTGAGAATGTTGGTGTGGTGTTTCAAAATGACCCATGTACATATGTGGGCTATGTTGTGCTTGTATGAATGGTAATGATGTTTGTTGTTGAGATTTATGGATGGATGACAATTGAATTCAGACTGTTTAACTTGGCATGAAATGTTTAGAGTCACGTGATTGATGTTGTATGATTGTATGGCATGACTTGGTTGATATGACTTTGGATTGCTCTATGGCAATAATGGATTGATGAGTGAATAATTGCACCATGGAATGCACACACAACATTCATGCATTAGGGCTCATAGATGGGAAAATAAAATGACTAAATGGGCTCATAAGTGGACAAGTGTCTATTGACACTAAAAATGGAAAAAGGCCTCATAAGTGAGCAGAAATGAGGGAGTGGTTATGGGCTCCTAGGGGAGTAAAATTTCAGGTAATATATAACACATGATACACCGTGGCATAGTGGTAAAGAGCTCAGGACACCTTAGTGTGTACGAGTGTGCCAAGAATTAAGGGTGCATAAGTGTGCAAACCAATTAATGATAACTGATACTCTTGGCCGACAAGGCCTGTTTGGAAACGTCGAATTGGGGCACTAAGGTGCCAATAAATATGAATTTGATATGGGCTCATGGGTGATCATGCTAAGGGAGTGCTTTAGTTGGCATGCATTTCCATTTTCATCATATTGCATAAATGTGCATGATTACATAGGATTTGAGAAATGAAGTTAATTGAGGACATGCTTATGTGTGAGTAGTGGATATGTGAAAGGTTTTGGGAATGGAAATGGTTAATGTAACATCCTAGGAAATTTTCATCGTAAATTATGATAAATGAATGTTTAAACATCAATATATAAAGGTTGATCAAAGGTCAATATAAGGTTGACACGAAACAAACGAAGAAAATCGGAGAAATGTTGGACAATTAAAGTACGCGCGGTGGACAGCCGAGTACGCGCACTCGTGCCGACCACGCGTACTACACCATCCACCACGCGTGGACTGATGTTTTGCTTGAAAAATGTTTAAAACGAACAATCGAGAAACGGGAGAAACTTACCTTTGCTAAAATTCATTTCCAGAGCAAAAGAAAAACAGGGAGATCAGGGGAAAGTGAGAAATTACTCAGGGGAAGTGATTTGGAGATTTCTTTTGTCATTAATCATCCTATGTTGATTAAGGTAAGATGGTAGCAAGTTTGAATGGTTTACTTATGGCTGATGTAAGAATTATGAATTGAAGTTTGCTGAACTGCAGTTGATGTTTTGTTGCTGAAAATGATGGAATAAAGTGCAAGTGACTTGAATTAACTGTATGTATGTGTTAGGAAGGAATTG
>CANYCX014389509.1:0-15917 GCA_948193385.1 Breynia disticha f. nivosa | reverse complement strand
ACTCTGGATTAGGGTTCTTTAAGTATATGACAATGTTGTATTCATATTTCATACATTTTGCTAGGGTTATAATTGAAAATGGATTCAGTTGGAATCTCGTTTCTTTTATAACCTAGAAACATTTGTAAAGATATTATATATATATGTATGAAGGTTTGTTAAATGAGTTTGAAATGGATTGGAACTCCCTTTATTACATTGAATTGAATTTTATTTTGTTCTATTTTATTTTATTTTTATTTAAATTTTGATTTCTGTGTTTAAGTGTTATCTGTAGGAGAGAAGTATATGAAGATAATATTTAAATTCGGGGGTCACATAGACAATCATTCATCAAAAGATAATTCATTCAAGCATAAGAGTTGAATGGTCAAACAATTTGCAATCAAATGTTCTAAGTTAGCACTCCTGCTCTTTCTATTGCAATCGCAACATGTACATTACAAGCAATCAATTGCAAAATGTTCTTACTATCGTTCATTTATAAAGATAAACCATTCAACACAAACCCTCAAAATCCATTCAAGAAAACCAAGCATATAATCTATTTACATCTTAAGAAAACCAAACAAAATGTCTAGCCTAGCATGGCTAAAACTAAAAGAAAAATAAATGTACTAAATGAAGACATAAACATGAGAGAAAAAGAGAAGAAAAACCCTTTAAAGCTCCTTCTATTCTCCTAAAAAAAAACCCAGCCAACAGTCCCGCCAGCCAAAAGTCCCTCCATCCTTAGAAATGTTCCCTTTTATATGTGTCCTTCAGCCCCTGGAAATGTCCTTCTTGTCCTCACTTAATCCACTCAATTTAAGGTCATTTTGGACCATTCCTATAGAGCCACGAATGACTCTTTTCTGGCCACCGAACGTGACTCAATTGAATCACATTCGTGGTCTGCTTTCTGTCCACTTCTTGCAAGCCAAAAGAAATTCAACAATGTTTCACCTCGTTCGTGATAATGGTGAGTCACGCTCGTGACTCACCTTCTGACCAATTCCTGCTTCTTAGTTGAAGGACCACGAGTAATGGTTCACTCATGGTTGATGGAACCACGCTCGTGGTACACTTTCTGCTCAAAGTTTAATATATGTCACTCCGAGTCACGTTCCAGCCCAGAACGTGATCCAAGCATGTCACAAACGTGACCTGGTTCCTGCCCAAACATGCACCCATGTCCGCGTGAGCCACATTCATGGTTAGCTTCTTGAACAACTTTTCTCCTTTTTTTTAAGTACCACGAGTGCTCCTTTGGAATCACCATTCGTGACACTAACGTGATGCCCCTCCTGGCCACTAACATCCACAATTGGTCAACATTTTAGGCTTCGATCCATGCTCGAGACTCCTATGTTCAAGTCTCCAACATAGCTCCGCTCGAGGTGCTATGATTTTCCATCAAAACATAGCAAATTCTTCACGTTTCTTAATCGCACCTAGATAAAACCAAAATGAACATAAAACTACAAAATCACATGGTTTATCTACCAAAATGTCATGAAGATATACTAAAATATGAATAGAATAGAGGTGCATATTTGGCTCTATCAACTGTGACCTCAAAGTTAAGTCCATGAAATAAACATAAGTCTATTAAAACACCTCTGTCCATTTCAGGAAGAGGACATTACTAACAACTTAAAGTTACAGTTTTCCTTTTAAAACATACCACCTAAATAATTTTCTCAAATATCATAATCTCTAAACTTATCCCTAATGTACCAGTATATATAATATTGCCACCAAACATCATTCTTCTCTCTTATTCTCTAATAACCATCGTCTGCTTCTTCGTTTTCAAAAATCAAACTAAACACCCAAAATTCCACTATTCTCTTTGTTCTCCTACAAATCATTCTGATAAACCAAATCTCTTCCCCATTTTTTATTAATTAACTAGTGAAAGGCGACTTAAACAAAGTGGAAAAAACATTTGGGAGCAAAAATAGTAAAAGAAATCAAATAAATCTTCATGTTTTTGTATATATATTATGGAGAAAATTGTTGTTCAACCGATATGAGGAAAGAAGAATTGCTCGATCGAGTCTCAATATTATGAATGTTGTTTCAATCATTTGATAAATTTTATTATGTTAATTTATTATGTTATTGAGATAAAATTTATTGATTATAAATTATAGGTTAATGAAGATTTTTCTGTTTAGAGATTATATTCATTTTTAATATGGTAATTGATTACAGAGGTTCATTGGATTTAGTGAGGAAGCATTGCAATCTCTGCGGTGATTGAAATTATAAAGAAAGCAATCGTGTGTTTATGACTGTAAATTGAAAAGTTATTGTTTGTGGATAGGCTTTGGATAAGTTGTGGATAATCTGTAAATAAAGTGTGAACCTCATTTCTATTAACTCATCTTTCCAATAAACCTTAAAATTTGCACCCATTTTTTTCTTTTAATTTAAAATAGATTTTCAAACCATTAGGATATAAATAGAGATAGGTAATCATGCATTCATTAAATAAGGCCAATGTTAGCCAAAATACAAATCAAGTGTAAATATGCGAAAGCAAATGGTTTAGGTTTAAAACAATGTGCCAACTATCTATACTATCATGCGTATAGATGTACAAAAAGAAAAAGTATGAAGTCTCAAAATCATCTAGGAGCTGACCTAACAGCGTGTATCACACCTCCTAGCCACCAAAATAGAAGTCCTGAGCACCAGCTATTGTCGCTCTGCACATACAACACAAAACACACACGCATGTGAGTAATTAAATACTCAATAAGTACACTTCACAACACTTACCAAGGTAGCTTAAGCCTAAGTACTCGTTGGTAAGGTATTTTAGGTGTTTTAGTTGCTAAGGAATTCATCCTAGATCATTAGCTTACTTCAGATAGGCATTAGTACGTTATTTCGGGTCAAAACTAGGTTTCTACGCAAATTAACGTGGGTTTACCCCTATGCCTAACATACGTTATTTTTCCTCAATTTTCTAGAACATGAATAACATATGCTCCTTATAAGTAACGTATGTTATTCCTTGGTAACATACATCATTTGCACAAAT
This sequence comes from Breynia disticha f. nivosa, assembly GCA_948193385.1. Lineage (NCBI taxonomy): Eukaryota > Viridiplantae > Streptophyta > Magnoliopsida > Malpighiales > Phyllanthaceae > Breynia > Breynia disticha. The sequence goes on along the minus strand of CANYCX014389509.1, from coordinate 12,883 downwards.
AACGTATGTTACTGCTTCACCTTTCCTAGACAGAACCTTTGGACCAATCAAATATCAAAATAATGTACGTTAATTCCCATTTTAACATACATTATTCCATTTCAGAATACATTTTCACACATTCTAAGTTAAATCACATACTTGTACACTTCTTACATCGTTCTAACACATCCACCAACTATTTTAAACTCTCGTACACACCTTTCATATACAACACATAACTAAAAAAACCACACAAGACCAAATTAACATATCCATAACCAAATCATAAACTTATACATCAAACCACTCTATTCATTATCATATCCATACCATTATTTCACACTCAAACCATAATAACACATGTATTCATTCTTATCCTTGGCATTCCAAATTAAAAAAATAAACAACCAATGATAAAGAATGAATGAATGCATCCATGATAATGCCAATGCAACAAACAAATGTATACATCGGGGTCTTTATTTTATTTATCGTGCACGTGAGAGAGTCCACTCTCTTGAGTTGGCAATTCCCCTTAATTTTGAGCTTTTGCTCAATTGGCAATACCCCTTAAATATGAGCTTTTGCTAGATTGGAAATGCCCCTTATTTTTTAGTTTTTTCTCTATTGGCAATTCCTCTTTCATGAACACACAATGATGCTCATGACATATCCATATGAGATGATTGAATGAAATGAAACACATTTCCAAGTACTTAGTAGCACATCATCATAATCAAGAACATTGCATAAATCATGTCATCAAACCACTTACTCACACTTAAGATCATTTCACAACTCATTTTCATTAAGACTCATTAATGCACTCATAAGCAATTCACATTCACTCATAATTCATAACTTTTCATAGACCACATGCTTATGAACATTCAACACCTTTCATAAAGAGAATCACATTCAAGTTCCATTTGCAATTCAACTCTTTACAACATCAATACCAAGCATATGTAATTCATTTCATCACATAACTCATAAGCATATAACCACACAACTCTTACACGTCGCATTTCACCACTTACATACTCTTAAATAACTCACATAACATTCAATTCATTAATAAAGCATTCCCATAACACCTTACCATCATCAATCATATTCAAACATACCAAGTGCAACTCATACAACTTTCAAGTAATTCACATAAAGAAAATTCAAGCATTCAAGTCCTTTAACGACACATTCTCGCTACCATTTGAACAATCGAAGCATTAATCACATATACTTAACCATACAGAGGTGAACTCTACAATGGTAAGTGTAGTTCAGTGCACTTACCTTGACCTCTGCAAATCGACTTGTCACTCAAATCTGATTCATGTTCCGAACGTCACCCCCTACACACATTAAGTCACATATTACATCATTCATCACACATTATACCTATTCTTCCATTTACTCTACTAATTACTCAAAACCCTAAATTTCCCACAAACCTTAAATTCCACAATCTCACTAAATTTTCCAATTTTTAGTTAAATGTTTGTGGATTCAGCAACTACTAAGAAAACCCAATAAAACCCTACCAAATGTACCTTATTTCCCACATATTTCACTTAAGAATAGAGATTTTACCTTTCCTCCTCTTTGCTTCAAACCCTAGTTTGGAAGGAATCAGATGGTGGAATGGATTTGCTGTTAATCCGTAAAAATCTACGAGTTTATAGGTAGTTTTTGCGTTTGGGAGGTCTTAGGATTGTGGTTTGGAGTTTTGGAAGTTTTCAAAAGAGTTTGGAAGAGTTCTGTGCAGTTTAGAGTTGTTTTAAGTCTTTTTGATACATGTCCAGACATCAATAACGTATGTTTAGGAAAATTAATGTAGGTTGAACAACATACGTTAATCTGGGGAAACAGGCTTGAATAATGTACGTTATTCACACACTTAACGTATGTTATTCCTCACAAATCCAGGTTAACATACGTTAACCACTCTATTAACATATGTTAATGTTGTGCAGTTTGCTACACTTTCCATTTCCAACCTCCTTCGATCCCTCGACACATATATTCCTATACATCCCAACTTAAGTTAGACATTATTCCCACCTAAACTAGACATTTTTTGTGGCATTACATGAAGTCTATATATGATGCAGCTAAGGTTTTTAGTGGCACACCAAAGTTATATATGTGGATATTTTATGGATGTGTTATGGATATTTATTATATGTGTGGATGCTTTGTGGATATGTTGTGGACATTTATAAAAAATTAATGTCCACAAAATATCCACAACGTATCCACAAAATGATCAATGTGTGGATACTTTGTGGATATGTTGCGGACAATTATAAAAAATTAATGTCTACAACATATCTACAACGCATCAAAAAATTGATCAATATGTGGATGCTTTGTAGATATGTTGTGGACTTTTATAAAAAATCAATGTCCACAATATATCTACAACGCATCCAGAAATTGATTAATGTGTGAATTTTTTGTGGATATGTTGTGGATTGTTGTATTTGTGGAATATGTTTGAAGAGGTGGAATATGGTGGTATAAGTTTCAAAAAGTGTTATTTATGAAAAGTGAAACTTTAAGGTGAGATGTGGTGACCATATCCCATCCATTTCTTTTTAAATCATTTTTCCCACAATTCCAATACTCTAGGTGTGCAATGTAGACCCATTTGTCTTTGAAAATGACTTCCTAAGTTCATTAAACATTATTAATCTCTTACAAGCTTAATAACAATCAAAGTAAATAGAAATCAACAACTATTAATGTCATCACAGTAGAGTTATATGATCCATCACTCTTATGATATAATGATAAGATAATACATGGAACAAGTGACTCTTATTCTGCATTGTGACTTTCTTGATCTCATTTATGATATTGATATAAATAGATTTATTATCTCAACTATCATATAATCAGAGTGCGGCCACACAACATTCAATCTCACACACCAATCGGCCAATGATATCATCTCTCTTCATATGTATCATATCTCTATCCTAATATCATATAATTAAAGAAAGATATAGGAATTAAGAATAAATCAAATGTATATGATTTAAAATATGTAGAATTAAGAATATATATATGAGTAATTATATGAAAAACCGTTAGAATTTAACAGGTTAAATTCAGATGTTCAACACCCCAGACGCGCCACTGAACTGGTGTGCATGCTCTTGAAAAAATATGAACATGATTGTTTAAATTCAGAGGAGGAACTTATAAACTATCAGCTTGTTGTTCTTCTTCATTTTCATACGAAAACAGTCGAATTACACCTCCAAACCATTATAAAATCATTAATCATCATCCTTTATCAACTACAAACCTAAAAACAAAGGTAAAAGAGATAGTTTTGGCTGGAAGGATCAGAAAACACAAATAAGAGGGTAAGTAAATTTGAAAATTTACTCTGAAGTTAAGATGGTTACGCAGGATTATGAACATAGGCATGTAAGGTATGTGTTTATAAGTTTGTGGATCGATTTAATGAAAGAAACATGTAATCATACATAAAAAATGATATACCATATAGAAATTATATGTAACATATTATATATGGTTGTTTAATATGTATAGGACAACAAATTGGACGACATGATCGAAGTCAAAGTTTGAGAACATCTGAATACCTTAGTTGATCAAGTGAGTAATCTAACTCATTTGTAGAAATTTAATTATGGAAATATTTATATGTTATATTGAGATTATATATCATGAATGAAATGTATATATATGGTTGATAATGAGACAAACATATGAGCTATAGGATTGAATTATACAGGAATGAGATTATATGTATATTAATGTCAAGTGATATATGTATCGGTATATGGGTTATGGATTGATTAGTGGAGTAAATGGGAAGTGATTAAACATTGATCCATGAGGACAACAAGTGAAAAAAAGAACGAGTATAAATAGAGAATGAGTAGATTAATATGATTTGAATGAATATATGATTATTATGGTTGATTATATAAATGTTCTATAAGGTGAATTATTGATATTATGATATGTGATTTATTAATTATTAATGATTACTCACTAAGCTTGTAACTCATTAAATGTACATTTTTAAATTTCAGGTACAGATAGATAGATAGGAGCTCTAGAGTCAGGCTAGCAGGTGGGGTTGTTACAGCTCCTTCGTACTCTCTCTCACTGCATAAACATGTTTGAGTACATAGTTGCATGTACATTTGTATGTATTGCATATGTGATATGACTGACGTTTGACTGACATATATATGTATATGTATATGTATATTATATGTGCTCTTGTTAATTGTTGAGGTTGGGTTGTTGTTTGATCTTATGTGAATGGCAAGGAAATAAAGATTGTGTTTTAATTGAGTAATGGTTGATTTTAGGTTGATATATGGTTACAACCTGTACAACACAAGTCGTGTCCAATTAACACAGTGTGACGCCAAATTTTTCGAAGTTCATTTTCTAATAAATACAATTTTCACACCCATTTTTTTTTCTTTTTAAATGTCAACTAAAGACAAGCAAGAGAATGTACAAGTAAAGATAAATATAAAGAGTAGCACATGCATTACATTAAACCAACCCAAATACAAGTCATGTTAAATGTATGCGGAAGTGTTTGGTTTTCGGTTTAAAAGAATGCAAGTGCTAAAAGCCTATACTAATATGTGTATGGCTGTACAAAGTGCAAAAGTATGTATCCCCAAAAATCTCTAGGAGCCAACATATCCTCCAGGTATCACACGTACAAGCTCCGCCTAAAAGTAAGTCTAAGCACCAACTACTGTCGATCTGCACATATTTCAGAAAAACACAGGTAAGTATTTTTAATACTCAGTAAGCTTTCCCTCAGTGTCTCTCTATGCTGAGGTGCAAGGGAGTCGTCGGCCTCTGCGGCCTATCCTCCCTCACATACAATTTATAAGTCTACCCTTAAATCTTCACACAAGATAATGTTAACATGACTTACACAAGTTTATAATGTTTTTAATGTGTTATGGAAACCTCATTGATCATTAGAATAGTTTAGATAAGCCTTAGGAAGTTATTCGGGTCAAAATTACGTTTTCTGGGCAAAATAATGTATGTTTATACCCTAGGTAATGTACGTTATTCTTCCCCTAAACTGCAGCAATGAATAACGTATGTCATATGTAAATTAACGTATGTTTATGGTCATTAACGTACATTATTTAAGCAAATAACGTATGTTAATGCTTCTGGAGCATTCTGTACGAATTTTCCTAAGTCTATTTCATGTATACACTTATCCATTCACCTTAGGCATTCCAAATAACTCATAAGGCATCCATACAAGTCAAATATACATCCAAATCATCATACTTAGTCATTTAAACACTTAATTAACACCTTACATCATGAATCAATCCCAATCATACACATCCATAACATTCACCAACATCATTCCATAACACATTGTTTAGGCATAACACCTTATCAATTTTCTCATTCCTTCAAATGCTCAATATTTCACACCTATCATATCATTCTTTCCACACATCAATCCATTGAATTTCATATTTACAACTCACATCATTTGATTTCCAGCACATATATATACATACTCATTCATACCATTAGCATTTCAAGCTCTCACACAACATATATAGCATCAAGGCAAACCGTCACATCTTTCTTAACAAATTTTACCACAACAAAATCCATGTCATTTAACAAAAACATATCAACTAACCATTCACAAGAATCAACATACCCTTTTAGGGTCAAAACCATCATCATAAACCTCAAAGTACACTTAATTCATCATTTCACACAATCATCAATATACTTGCCTGGCCAGATGACAACCATAACCATTTCAACACTTATCATACCAACCAAACACTCAACACCAATTACATATCCATTTCATATACATGATCACCACAATTTGGCCATCACACACATCATCAACCCACACTTTTGAGTTATTCAATCCATGATCATATTCACATACACAATTACCGCATTCAAATCCATGAACACATAAAATTCATTTAGGTCTTTCAACCTTCCAATTTCTCTCACATAAACATCAATAATAAACACTAAGTGAATGCATTTATGAATATGTTAATGAAATCCACATATAATGTATATGCTCTTGAGCCCTATTGTAAGAGAGAGTCCACTCCCTTCCTCATTTGTGAGCCAAAGCTCCATTGTGAACCTAAGTTCCATTTGTGAACCGAAGTCCCATTTGTCAGTCGAAGCTCCATTTTCTTTGTGAAAAACATGAACATACAACAATGCTCGTGCTATGCCATTATTTCATGCCACAATGTAATTTCAACATTCAAGATTCCATTCACCATCTTACCATAATGTTTCTTCAAGAAACTCTTAACACCATTTTACCATTTCTTAACAATATGGATATCACTCATGCACCATCCTTCCATCATAAGGATCATAAACACATAACACATGGCACGCATGACATCAAACAAGCATACATATAAAACCATTCTCGTTAGTACGCCATTTTGCACATACCACACACACTTACATTCTTTCCAACACAAATCTCATTTCAATTCACAACAAGAAGTAAATAAGCATACATTGAACAATCACTCATAGATAAATCGCATCCAAGTAAGTGGCAAAAGCACTTACCTCGTGGCTCCAAGATTAAATTTGTCACCCGATTCCCGAGTCGGGTTCGGAATGTCGTTACCTACACAAACATAATCACATTTACTACCATTTAACGTACAATGTATCTTATTTTAACCTCCTTTACTATTTTTTCCCGAAATCCCAAACCTTACCTGAAACCCTAATTTCTCAAATCTCACCAAATCTTATGTTTTAAGGTTAAAGGCTTATGGAATCGTAAACTACAACAAAAACACATTAAAACCCTACCAAATGCAGCTATTTCCAACCACATTTCAGTTCAAAATCACGAATTTTACCTTCTTTCCCGTCACTTTAAGACCTAGCAAGAGGAGGGACGGATTTGGGCCTCGATTCGCTGTTAATCCGTTGAAATCTTGGTGTTTGTTGGTAGGTTTGATGTTTGGGAAGGCTTAGGAATGGTTTTGGGGAGTTGGGAGAGTGTTTTGGTGGTTGGGAGGGAGTTATGCCCCGTTTTGATTTAGTTTGGGACATTTAATGACATGTCCAGACTCCCGATAACGTATGTTTATTTTGCAAATTAACGTACGTTAACAAAATGCAGATTTTTGAAATTTAAATATGAATAACGTATGTTTCCCATGGATTAACGTACGTTAATCCTTATTAACGTATGTTAATGTGTCCATTAACATACGTTAATTCCCTCTAGACAACCTTTTCCAACTTTTTTCGACTTGCTTCTATCTCCCGACACCTATATACTTATACATACATGCTTATAACTTAAAATAAGCATTATATCAACTTAATTAACATCAATTAACATTGAATTTACATGCATAATCAAATTCAAATCAACCAAATTAAACATCAACTTATACATTGTTCAACCTTCCATAGTTCATATTTATAACCATAATATAAAATCAAGCCATCTCATTTTACATTCAGCCCCTATAACACATATCATTTTCCTATAACCACACACAACACTCTTAATTCATCACTCAAACTCGACACAAACATGCACATCCTTTTCATAATACATACATTCTGTTCCTATTCATAATCATTATTTTAATTTAAAATGGATGAATTTTCGGGGTGTTACACACAAGCACTGTGTTATATATAAAACAGGGGCATGCTAGTCTAATAGGGGGTCATGCCCATGGGACGTGTTACACTAACATGAGCTATTTCAGGCTGTGTGTATGACCGTGTTGTAACCATGTTAATAGTAAAATAGTTAATAATCAGTATATAAATGATACATAATTAGATATATAAAAATAAATGAAAAGTTTTTTTAACTATGAGAATTTTTATAATATGATTAATTACATGATTATGCTTTAATAGTTATATTATAATATTAAAAATATGATTAATGAGGTAATTTGTTTAGGGTATTACAATAAGAGTGATAATGTATTTACTTCTTTATAACTCTAGCATTGATAGTAGCATTCCTAAATTATATCCTTACTTATGACTTTATTTTGAGCATGTTTGACATGTGTCTAAGTGTACTACAATCCATATGAGTCACATAAAGACTTCAAGTTTAATGATGCCAATGTAAGCAACGCTAAGAGAATACTAATGACTTGCACTACCATATAGTATTCTCATATAAGTGGATCAATTCAATACATTCTTTTTATAATGTATTTACGTTTTCTATGCTCAATGATTGGTAAAAAAAATTATCTCTAGAGACCATACTATTTTTGGTTCATTTCCATTTCATGAAAAATGATCATTCATTTCCATTTTATGAAAAATGATCAATTAGGAAAAATTTGAATGTTGTTTTTATTGCTTTAAGTATTTACAATCAAATGCCTCTCTCTGAAAACTTGAACAAAACCGACATTCATGAATTATTTAATACGTTCATTATGCACAAGAATAATGACAAATAAAATGTAAATACTTTATTTTTATTATCTCATATATTGAGTGTTTGCAAAATAATATATTGAAGTTATGACTCAACACTAACATATCAAAAACAGTCTTTGAAACTATACGGTTCATTACATGATTTCAAGAAACAGTATCCCAAACATTCTTTGTAAATTCTTTGAAACCACAAATTCCAAATCGTGTAAAATGTTGAAAATCTCTGGAACTATACAGTTTGACTAAACCATCTTCCGAACCTTGTATAGTTATGACGTTTAGAAAATAGGACAAATTGAAGAATATAAGAGAAGAATGTCTCTTTATATTCTATTTATTTACCTATCTTATGATGGAAGAATACCATTATTATAAATAATATTATTTCTATTATTGAAAAATTACTAAGAGAACATTAAGTAAACAAATACTACATGAATTGCAGTATAAAAAAAGAAACAAAGTTATTCATCATGGGAGTTTGAAGTTGAAGTAGTTCTTAAGTTCTATGGTTGGATCTATACCAAATTTGAAGCCAAAATTGGAATTACTGTTTTACATTGAAAATATTTTTCCATGTTACAAACACAGGGGGGGGGGAAGAGAAGTGGTCGTCAGTATCTTCTCCTTCCGGCAACAATGACTAATTACAACCGCCAAGAAAACTTGAACACACTGAAAGGTTAAAATATCACCATAGCAAAGCAAGTAACACCATTTTGAAGTCGGTGACTCCTACAAATATGCACAGTTGAGTCCAACTGAAAACTTTATCCACCTCACGCCCTGAAACTGCCATTTGCCTGAGTAACACAACCCAATATCTCTCTGCCACCAAAAATAAAACATAGGATGTCTGTCTTGTCAGCATCATACCATTGAATGCATTAATTATAACGTAGTATAATGATCTAAAAGGAAATCGTGTGAATACCATTGCTGCACCTTCCGAAACTCTGTCAGCACTGGGTATATGTTCTCAAATGCTGTGTACGTCTCATCCCTCACCTAAATTCTCAAATTAGCAACAAATCTGTTTACCAATCTCGGTAACAAAACATTCATGTTCATGGGTGAAAAACTAACATCCTCGCACTTACCTTAGCTCCAGTTATCACAATTTTTCCCGACACAAAAATTAAAAGTACAATCTTGGGTTGTTTCATACGATATATTAAGCCTGGGAAGAGTTCAGGTTCGTACTGCACATTTGAAGAAAAAAAATCATGACCACTATTGGGATAATATATGTATGGCAGATGGATAAATTACCATAACTCACGCTTGAAAAGGCACCATGGGAATATGCAAGACCTTCAAGTCTGATGGGAAACTTGACATCGCAGGAACCAACAATATTTTGTATCTTAAAGTCCTGCGGAAATCACGAGATAAGTGAACAGAAAAAATTCCCTAGCTTGAGACAAATAAATGATTATGTACAAGAATTCATACCTTAAACTTGGCAGGGAAACCAAGCTTTTGTATAATTCGAGCATACTGGAAAAAAAAAAGTTGAAGTCAGATTGAACCAACTCCACAACAATATCCAAATATGAGGATCTAAGACACTACACCTCACCTTCCTTGCTGCCAGTTTCGACTGCTGCTCACTTTTAGCACCGGTGCAGACCTGAATAATATAATGCCAAGTCAATTAGCTAACATGAAACTAAATCAAACATAATAAGTCAGGACTGAACTCATCAAGCCCATTTGGTCATTAAAAGCAACAAGACTTCATCTTACATTGAAAACATGTACAAACAATATAACGCATTAGTCCATTAGCTCAGAAAAAATTGCTTTCAAAAAGAAGGAAAATTAGAAGTTGCAAGAAATTAATTCACACTTACCATCTTCCCAGAAGCGAAAATCAATGCTGTTGTCTTCGGTTCTCTAATCCTCATAATTACAGCAGCAAAGCGCTGCATGATCATATGACGGATTAGATAGTCTATTAAGACAAAAAGTAAAATATTAAAATTGCACGATAAATCTATAAAGATGGAACATTTTAACACATCCCTCATCCACCCCGGAACACAGAGAAAATGTTATATACTTTCCCAAACAAAATTGAAGGATAAGTTAAAAGAAAATTCTCTTCGTTCATAGAAAATCAACCAATTTTCTGTTCACCCAAAAGTTCCCAACGTTTATTTTACACTATTGGTATTGTCAGGGACAGTTACTGTTAATAAATTATCAATTAGTTCAAAAAATTAGTTAAATCTGTATCCAATAATCCAGAATCAGGAAATTTACTCATATCTACTTCATCCACAAACCCAAGAAATACCGCAGCATTATCCTAATTTCCGTCTAATTATCAATCAAATCACATTTGCCACAGAGGTCACTCCAAGCTGAGACTTACTTAAGATTATCATTTAATTCCTAATTATCCAAAACCCACAATGAATCATCTCTCCCTACCAACTCATACTTAACTTCCACTAAACCACTTTCATACCTTAGGATTATACTCAGCATTACGTGCTTGCAGTGCTATTTGCTTAAGATCCAGCTTGCAATCCAAGTTTACTGTAGATACAATGTTCCTACAAGAAAAAATTGCAACTCTGAGTATGCAAGTAAAACTATAAAAAAACTACCATTAAAACTGGCAATCCCTTATAGCTACCTCAATTATAATTTATAGTTCATATCTTACACAAATTTCACCATTAGCAACAAGTGTGTTACAGAAAGCGTATATAAACTATTTTGCTAAATAGAGGACAGCTGATTTGGATATTCGTAACACTAACATATACATTTGGCACCACAATTGCAGAACACTGTTTAATATGCCGTATGGTGATAGTTTTATGTGTAAAGCATCATCTTTTGATTTGGATTTTGTAATATATTCAATAAGTCTAAATCTGCTGTATCTAACAACTAATAAAATCATTGAAACCAAATCAGAAACTCACTGAAGAGTAGGAACAATGCCAGAAGGGTGCTTGGAGAGATCCACTGGTTGACTCCCTTCCAGCCCTCCTTGCTCAGCCATCAATCCTCTCTTCTTTGTTCCTCTACACCCTTGACAACTGCAATCTTGAAAAATCAAACGCAAATAAATTATCGAACCTACAGAGGTCCAGATTCGAAGAATTACTCCATAATAAAATAAAAACCCAACTCCAAAATAAATTAAACAACCGATGGCTATGTGAATTCATCAATAGAAGCATCCAAATAGCTAAAATCAGTTTCTAGCACCCAAATTGTAAACATTCAATATTTAAATCGGCAAAAAGGTAAAAAATCAGTAAATATGCAAATTAACAAATCCATTCACAAAATCATTTCAATTCATAACAGATTCTACCCATTGATGCCTTTAAAGAACATTCAATTCAAATTCAAGAATAAATCACCTTTCAAAACCCAGAAAAGCATTCATATTGATTAGTTCAGTATCCAAAAAATAAAAATAAAAAACGAAAACCATGTTTGGAAATCTTAATATCAAAATGAGGTTTGAAAAGTAGAATTTCAAATTTGGGGTTTGAATCAAATTTGTGATGAAACTAATAATTGGGTTTCAAGTTCTTATAATAAGCGTGTGGACATTACATGGTCACAAGAAGTACCGAAATCTGGGTTTAAAGTTATGGATTTGTCTTGATCAAATGATTGAAAACCTGAAAACGAAAAGAAAAACTTATTCAGAGACTTGGCAAATAATATCAAATATGAATACAAAAACACCTGATCTATATGAAACGTTACCGTTAAAGTAGGAATCAGGAGAGGGAAATCAAAAATCGAACGAGGAAAACGAGTTCTTCTTTTGAAAGCGGGGTACTTATACTTACGTATCAATATATATAGAGGTAAAGGGATGACTCAATACGGTGTCGTTTCATCACAATGTTCGAAGTTTGGGTCGGGCTGGACTAGTGAAGGTCAGAACCGGTTGAACTCGAAATTTGGTTTTAATGTTCCAACGCCCATATTTATGGTAAAATTTAACTTGTTTGGATGTTGGTTTTAAGAGGGGAAGGGAGGTGAAGGTAAAAAAAATTAATGTTTTCCTTGTTTGGTAAGCAATATTTGCTTGTTTGGAAGTTATAGTGGAGGAAAGTGAAAATAATGTCAAAATTGTAAATAAGTATAAAAATATTAGTCTTCACCTCCATTTACCTCCCAAATTGGAGGTTAAGAAAATTTTAGAAAAGAGGGTTAGAGAAGGTGAAGATTCACCCCCTCTTACTTCCCTTCCCTCCCTCAAAATAAGCTTACCAAACAAGGTAAACATTAATTTTTTTTACCTTCACCTTCCTTCCCCTCTTAAAACCAACATCCAAACAATGCCTAATTTGCGACTTGTCTAATAAAAATGTAAATATAGTAGAACGCAAAGGAGAAACTCGTCACCGACAAAATATCC
>CANYCX014387982.1:0-15382 GCA_948193385.1 Breynia disticha f. nivosa | reverse complement strand
AGTGTAATTAATCCTTTATATTAATATATGTTTTTACATAAAATAATAGTAATTAGAACCGTTACAAATAAAAATATTAAAATATTTCATAATTTAATAATTTTTAATAACCCCAAACTTTACTTATAATCTCTTCTGATTTAACAATTGTTTAACAATATCCCAGTATGAACTGAAATTTAATGATCTAGTGAAAATATTATTAGTAAAAAATTATAAGTTAATATATACAATGTTATGTATGAATGATATTAATTTCTTAATATATTTATATATATGTGCGCGTACACATATATTCGATACCAGTTTATTTCTTCGATTCAGTATAATTTGGTATCATTTAGTTTATTCGGTTCGATTATTATTTAAGAATTAGATCCGTACCGTATGAAATTTTCGATTAGTTCGAATTCAAAAAAGTCAAAAAGTAAGAATAAACACCTTTCATACCCCTAATAATTTTCCGATCCTTTGATTTTCAATAAATAATTTGTCGGTCCCTCAGATAATAACATAATTATTACAGTTAATAATTTTATTCAATTAAGTTAATGAATTAAGAATATGTATGACAAAGACAAAAAAATAAATAATTTACTGGTCTTTTATATAATTCTTACGTCTAATTTATCAGTCTCTCAATAATATTAGCATAAAGAAGAACGTCATTTTACTTTTTCTGTTAGTTTATTTTAGCAAAATGATTAATAACAATAATTATATTATTATTTTAAGAGATTGGTAAATTATTTATTTAAAACTTAATATCAAAAAATAATTAGAAATATTATTAAAAGATAAAAAAAAATTTTACCCAAAAATTAACAATTCTTTTTTGTTCTAGTTCTCTTCGTATCGTCTGTTCGGTTTGGTCCAAAAATATCCAGCCCTACTTAGATACATAAACGGTAAACCGCTCAACTCCAGCCATTTCGACTGGCTCCATTTTGATCAAAGTTGGAATTTTTTAATAAGTTAAGCAAATCTAATCTGACTAAGAACACACCCACATGTTCGAACTCTCAGTTTCAGCTCCAAAATCCCAGAGACATCATAACCCATCAAAGGTAAGAACCCAACTACTTCACTTCTTACAACACAGATATGTACAACTCTCACATTACTTCAGCTCTACTTTCATTTAGAACTAAAGGGTCTTTCTCATTTTCAGTTCATAACGATTGTTCTAACTTGTTTAATGAAAGATTTGATTGCAACCCTTTAGTCTCAGCATCATCGTTATCGTCAAGGTGTTGTTTATGCTGTAATTGTTGTAGTTGTTGTCGTGAATCATCATTTGGGACACATAGAGTGGCTTTGGGTCCTAGTTTAGTTTATGGGTTGAGGCAATCTAGTTTGATTAAATTTTTGCCTTCAAGAAGGTTCATTTTAGGTGTTAGGGATAGGGGATATTGCCAGATTTCGGGTTATGGAGTTGATCATGGTGGCGAGGAGGTTTCTTGCTCTTTTAAGCAGAAGAGGGGTAGTGATAGAATAAAGAAAGAGAAGTTTAAGCGTGTAAGTAGTAGCGAAAGGCGGTGTTTGAGTGGTTTTGATGATGTGGACGCTGTAATTAGCTTATTGAGTGAGGAGTGTATAGGTGATAGAGAAAGAAATGTGGATTTGTCAAAGCGATGGAAAATGGAAAAGGGATCGAATAACGATTGCAAGTCTTGTAGGGAGAGGAAAAAGAATGCTGGGTTGGGTTTACCGGAGAGTACTTCCAAGTGTGAATATGAGTCCATTACTGTCGAGTCCCGGAACGAAGCTCGTAGAACGAAGGAAGAGAGAGAAAATAGGGAACAAAGGGAAAGTAGGGAAGAGAGAGAAGAGAAGATTGCGACTTTGAAAAATGAGAATCACAGAAGAAAGCAATCAAATGCAAGTCTTTCATCTTACTACTCCCTTTCTTCCGCTGAGGATTTTGAGAGTGAAAGGGAAGGCAAGGAGGAATCTGGTAGCTTCGTAGCAGGATCGACCAGTGAATATAGAGAGGATACAAGGAATGGGATGAGTGCATTCGAGGGACGAGTGGTGGAAAAATTTAAGGGGCATAAAGAGGGTGAGGAGAAGCACGGGCAGGTTCTGCATAAACACACCAGTACTGCTAGGACTAATGTCGACTCAGATTTGAGGAAAAAATCTGAAAAGAAACTTTCTGATTCTGAAGAAATGCAATACAGCAAGGAATCCTCACTAATGCATGCTAGAAAAGGAAAGAACTTTCAAAGTGATTACAAGAAATCAAGTCTGCAAAAGCAAATTATGCAAGATGAAGAGAAATCAAACGTATTTGTTGGCTCAGGAAGAAAAACTCAATACGACCAGACAATTAACCGAGGATCTGAACGGTCTGAATTCAGAAGAAATTATAAGGAAATAAATGACATGCAGGAAACTCATGGTGGAACTGTTGAAACATCTTCCCATCGCCAAAAGCATATCAGCAGTAGAGAGGAAGATATGACTGCATATATGAAATTGTTGAGGGAAAGAAGAGATGAACGTCATAGAGAAATTGGCAAACTTGGAGGACAAGAGGCTTCAAAGGCAGAGACTCAGCGGCTTACTAAATGGACAGATACTGGAGTCATTGATGCTGAAAGAGTGCAGAGGCAGGATGTACCTAGGCTAAAAATTCGAGAAGAAGATAAAGCTACAAGTTCACAGCAGTTCTCGGGGATTCAAAATATTCGTGACAATTATAGCAAAAACAATTCCACTTTTCAATCAGAAATCAGGAAAAACCATGAGAGAAATTCAACCATTGCGTCTACATCAGGTGAGGGGGTGCAAGACCAGAGTCTCCGAACAGATCAAAGTTCACTTAGGATCCAATCTGAGAAAGGTCGCCAAGATGTCACCAATATATCAGTGAACGTCACCAATATGTCGATGCTTCATTCCAGTGATACAACAAGCATTAATAATTCCCAGAATATTTATGTGACGGGTTCTCAAGCTGGAGTTCAACATGTAGACTTGGGGCATAGAGACAAGAGAAGCTCACAAGTGGTGATGATGCCACCATCACCTCAGTTGTTAGAGAAAAACTCAATGCTTGTTGATTCATCTGGTGGGATTACAACCCAAGAGATAACAGTGCAAAGTGCCGGAAGTAGAATGGGTGACTCTGAATTTAGCCAGGGCCTTTTGTATGGGAATTCTGGTGAAGGATCTCCAGTTTCATACCCAAATGCCACAGATCACACTAGAGTTACTCACGAACAACATCTAGGCCCTCCTATCAGTGAAGATTTACTGGGTTCAGCTCATCGTTTAGAAGAGTCAGCAACATATTTTGTTGGAGAGTTCATTGATGAAGCAAGAAATGATGTGTTGACCAGTAGAATCCAAGAGGACGAAGCATCAGATGCAAAGTTGGTTTATGAAGGTCAAAAGCACAAGGAAAAGAGGTTGAGCCAATACAGTTCTGAAGGGTTACAATTGAAGGACAAAGATTCTCGGCAGTCATCTGGGGGCTCTGGAGTGAAGGGTCCTTCTGATGAAATGTGGCATGTCACTGACCCATCTGTTCAGGAACCTCCATATACTGAGGCAGCAGAGGGCAGAACAACATCTGAAAATACTATAGCGAGGAGGAGTGGTGGGTCCTTGTGGAGTATCATTTCAAATATAGTTCGACTTAGCTGGGGTTCACGTGCTGAAACCCCAAAATCAGCTGCAAAATCAGGTGGAAAGAGTACCTCAAATGATTCTGTTAGAAGTGAGACATGGTTTTCTGGTCGTGACAATGATGAAATTAGTAGTGGAAATGGAAAGGGGGAAAAGACAAGCACGCTGAAGGAAGCCAGCTCGTCTCATCAGTTGCAGCGAAGTCGAACTTCTAGTCATGACCAAATATCTGACGCTTCTGGATCGAAGGAAACAACAGAACAGTTTGAAAGAGGCATATTCTCTCCTTCTATAACTCAAAAAAGTGGGTCCTCATCAAAAAGAATTTCTTCACCTTCGGAAGAGAACCTAGACTGGAGTGAAAGTGGAAAAAGTTCTCAAACTATCCCTTCTGCCGTGGAAGTAAAGAAACAATCAGTAATATCATTGCCTTCAAGTGGCATTAGCAGCCCAATTGTACAAGAGAGCTCTGGTGAAGATGAAACTGTCCTACATGGTAGTGGTATCTCGGAAAGAGTAGAGCGACCTGGTAGGATGGAATCACTAGAAGTATCAGGTAGTGGGGTGAAGGAGGCAGAGTTGAAACAAAGGAGGCTTCAACATAACAAGCAAGTCATAAGAGACAGATTTGACGAATGGGAAGATGCATATTTACGTGAAAGTGAGCAGCTAAAAATTGATGAAATGTATATGAGAGAAGCTCTGCTAGAAGCCAAGAAAGCTGCTGATACTTGGGAGGTGCCTGTTGGAGCTGTTTTGGTGCATGACGGGAAGATTATTGCTCGTGGCTATAATTTGTAAGTTTTCTTAATGCAATCTCATGCGGTTCTTTATTCCTTTAAAATTTAACGCCAATATTTCCTCTTCAGAGTGGAGGAGTTACGGGACTCCACTGCCCATGCTGAAATGATCTGCATACGCGAGGCATCAAACCAACTTCGGACATGGAGACTTGCGGTAATTGTCTGTCTTAAGAGTCTAAAACTTTGGTTGACTATACAGTACTGTTTCATCCTTCTAGAAAAACCGGCATCATTGATTTCAGGCATGGTATGAAACTAATTATGGAAAGAAAAATTAAACACCAGTTAGATAAATTGGGATTCATATTATTGAGAGTTTCTGATGGAAGGAGTACTAAATTTTGTGTGAATTTATTTCTTCAAATTATTTGTTCTATACATCCTCAAAAGTAGCTTTATATATGTCAGAAGTTTTTTGCCCCATGATGAACATTTCTGTAGCTGGCTTTTGTAGTGTGGATTACCATTGTCTTCAGCAATAACAAAGCTTCTTAGTTGGTGGTTTAGAAATCAATACAAATTTTTGTTGTCTTAGTAGAAAAATGCCCGAGTTTTAACTTGTTCAACCTCCTTGACATGGCACTACACATTTATTTACTGTTGTAATCCTTCCGTCTCATTTTAATAGGCATTGGACAAGTCACGAGAATTAAGAAACTAGTATTTAAGTTAGTTGTAAGTGGTAGTTATCATTTGATTTAAAAATATCGTTCTTATCTATTGAGCTGTTTTAATTGGATAATAAGTGCTTAGATGAATAAATCGTCTATAGATACGACAACCAATATAGAAATAATGTCTATTAAAATGGGACGGATGAAGTAGAATATAAAATCATTGCACACTTTTTTGCCATATAGAGAGCGAATCAATTTAGACTACTCGACTATTAAATCTTTTTGCATTAAGGCTTACTCATCGCATTTTGTACATGCATTGTAGCTGTCTTGAGTATTATTGCTCATTCTGCTGATTTTTATATCATCAATGAGATTCTGATTATCACTGATGCCTGGTTTTCAGGAAACTACACTGTACGTAACACTTGAACCCTGTCCAATGTGTGCTGGGGCAATACTTCAAGCAAGAATAGGCACTCTTGTATGGGGAGCTCCAAATAAGCTTCTTGGAGCTGATGGAAGCTGGATTAGGTATAACTAACACACACCTTCGAGTTCTTAGTTGAATTTATCATCATCAATTGTTGAACCCAATATTTTTGATGAATAAGCTAGCCAGTTCTATTAGTTTTTACTATCATACATGAACTTGAACCAAATTTCTTGTTTGTTTTCTCGTTAAGTTTGGCACGTTGAGCAATATTTCTGGTTCAGCTTGAATTTTTTTGCTGCCTATACATGTTAACTGCAGTGACATAAAGTGGTCCCTTAATTGTTTTGTTTATAAATTTGGACTCGATTGCTGTTAAAACAAGTCTCTGGAAAACTTCAGCTTTGTTGGTTAAGGATTTCCTTTTGGAGTTTCAAATTTACGTACAGTTAAGGGTTCTGAATGTCCTGAAATTTGACGGTATAAGAAAATTCTGCAGACTATTTCCTAATGGCGGCACAAATGGCTCTGAAGCGACAGACAAACCACCTGCTCCAGTCCATCCTTTCCATCCGAACATGAAAATCCGGCGCGGAATATTGTCCACGGATTGTGCAGAGGAAATGCAACAATTCTTCCAGCTGAGGAGAAAGACTAAACTGAAGAAGGAAGAAGATCGACCTCCTCAACCTTCATGTCTTCCTTTAGCGAATCGTCCGTCAAAATTCCTTCACAGGATGCACAATATCTTTAATGTGATGTTCTGTTTGTAACAAATACCAAAAGAAACAACACATGTATTTCATAACGCACCATAATGTTCAGAAACTGGCGCTGATTTTTTAGAACAGAATCAATTAATGATATCTGGTGCAAGCAAGGACTGGTACCAAGAAAATCATTTAGCAGGTACCAAGATCATCATTTAACAGTTAGCTAAAGATATCGATAGAAGAAACAAGAGATCATTTCCTAATTTTGCTCTCTCAACTCTCATTTGACTCAGACAACTTACTGTGTTTGGACCACTATCTTAGTACTGGCAAAGTTGGTAACAGGTCTCCATTTCCATCCCCATCATCTGCTTCTCTTTTCACTCCATTTACCATTTATCCTTGTTTGCCGCACGTGTTACATAATCATTATGCCTTTTAACTTTTTGCTCATGCTATATTTAGAACGGTTATCACCATTTTTACTGTTTTAGAAAGGACCAGTGCTATGAAATCGAGTAACGTACCATCTTGAAGAAAAAGGAAACTTCACAAACACCTTTACAGATCTCTCAACTTCATAACTCTAACTTGGCAGCAGAAATCCAGGTTGATGCTATACTGATAACCATAAAATATTTACTTTCTTAGCAAGATTTCCATTATGAAATTCGACATTGTGTTGTCACTCCTTAGCTGCAGCCTTTTTAAGAGTAACCATCAGTGACTTGCATATTCTAATGATTAGAAGAAACTTTTATATCAGTGAACACTACGTTTCTCCTCACGACGTATCACCAACCATATTCGTAGAATTTATGACAGAACATCTATATAAACAACTATTTTCTTTCTGTTAGTTCTCACTCCAATTAACATGGCTTCGTCAATCTTCTGGACCTTAGTGTTGGCTTGCCTTACCTTCCCATTGATCATTGCCAATGGTCAATCTTCGGCAGCATCACCAACCATAGCACCAACACCTCCAATTGCATCCTCTCCCAAAGCAGCACAGGCTCCGAAAATTCCCGCACTGGCCCCTAAAATTCCAGCACTCGCTCCGAAAATTCCAGCACTGGCTCCTAAAATTCCAGCACTCGCCCCAAAAATTCCAGCGCTGGCCCCTAAAATTCCAGCGCTGGCTCCTAAAATTCCAGCTTTGGCCCCTAAAGTTCCAGCACTGGCTCCCAAAATTCCGGCACTGGCCCCCAAAATTCCAGCACTGGCCCCCAAAATTCCAGCACTGGCTCCCAAAATTCCAGCACTGGCTCCCAAAGTAGCACCGGCCACACCACCACAGCTGCCTCCAGCTCCTGCACAACCACCTCCCAAGTCATCACCTGCGCCAGAAAAGGAAGTGCCAGTACCTGTACCTGCTCAAGCTCCACAAACGCCAGCACCTTCACCACTTTTGGCACCGCCTGTCCCAGCACCCACATTTGTACCATCGCCTGAACCAGCTGCACCACCTCCTCCCAAACACAAGCATAAAGGAAAGCATAAGCACAAGAAACATCATGCACCAGCTCCAGCACCAACAGCACTGAGTCCCCCTGCTCCACCTACTGCAGCAGCAGCAACAACAATAGATTCTTCTGATGACACAATACCTACACCATCTCCCGATTCGGTAATGTTTACTTTTTCTTAGAGGATGAAACTCATAATATCTATAAGCATTAACAAGTTTTCACATTCTAACAATAACTTGAATAACTTTTTCTATCTTGCAGAATGGAGCAAGTGTACTTTTTCAGAAGGGACGAAGATTAGGAATGTGGGCGAGTACTGGGTTGGCTTTTGGCTTTCTGTTGCTTATCGAAGGCTTGTATTTCTAGAGACCTTATATTATGAACTATGAATTTCTTCCAGCGTCAAATGGGAAATAATTTTATATGTGCAAAATGAAAAAAAATCAAGGAATTCATAGGCTTAACGAAAAGGGATGACAACAAATATTGTATTTATTCAATTCTTACAGAGTTAGCACATAACAAAGACGAACTCGAGCTCCAAATTGTCGTCTCTTATTCATCTTGATCTGAATTCGGTTTTATACTAATTTGTTCTCTCAAGTCATACTCAACCACGAGACCAAGATTATCAGCTAATTTGTGATACCGTTCGCATCCTGCACACTGGTAAGATAAACTAGATGTTGGTGAAAATCGCATAAACAACTCTATTAATTTGAGAAAAGAAACTAACTTTGAGGAACAAAATTTACCTGCACATAAACAAGGCCTCGTTCATATGCAAGTCGATTGATGAGCCTCTCTGTTCTTTCCCCACAATCATCACAAGTGAATTGCACAAGCAAACTCCTCCTTGGCAGTTTTATATCAATTGATGCACCCTATAAATTGGACATTCAGGAATTAATAAATGATGCAAGTAGATGCGGCCACTAGATTTACATGAACATAGTTGATTAAATCGTTTTCCTTGAGCAGCATATTCTTTAGGATTCCAAGAAGTTGTAATGTTAAGGCAAGAAGTTTTCTAGTGTCAGAAATTATATGTATCACCTCTAATGGTGACCCTGCTTAGAAGTATATATCACACGTTCCAGGATTCACAAATCAAACAATCTGAGAACAGAGTATGTAATAAAACGTGATAATACTTATTTCTACAGGTATGAAATGTGTTCCATATTATATTCAAGTTCAGTAAAACAAGCTCAATTCTCAATGTGCCACAATGCCACAAAAATACTGTTCATATTTCATAATGTAAAATCAATCAAAGTAGCATCAAAGTTGAGAACACCAAAATAATCATAAACAAGATGATCTTTCTATCCACTTTACTGGGATCTAATTCTAAACCACTTTGAATTACTAGTGAGACTTAACCATAAGCTAAAGAAAACTCCAACACAAATACACAATAACTAACAAAGCATATTAAACTTGCAGTCATGAATGCTGAACCAACCACAATATCTTATTCTCACAAAACCTCACAATTATTTCCAAAATCTATCCAATAAATAAATAAACATGTTCAGAAAATTTAACAAATTAAGGCCAAAACATAAAAGCATCACAATCAGAATCATATACCGTATTTGATTCACTTTCTGCATCGGGGTACGTCTCAGAATTGCCATCCACCAATCGGCAACCCACAAATAACCGAAAAGACCTCTTTGGTGACAGTACTTCCGGTTGAGAAACTTTCAGCCTGAAAAGTTTGTAACGGAAAAAATGAGTAAGAGCTAAAATTATGAAATTTATAATTTCCAAACAATAAAGTTTGAAACTTTGAAGAAAATAACGAAAACCCAATAAAGATTTTGAGGGTTTGGTCATATTTATTACCTGGGAAATGAAAATTTAAAGGCTTTATTTGAGAAAGATACAATCTTGAACAAAGTACGACACGATGAGAAATGAATGGGTTGGAGAATTATGGGAGTGAAATTGGAGGGAGAAGTTATCATGGAGGGAGAGCCATTGTAACAACCCATTGGAGAGATTGCACTGTAAACCTCAAGGAGAGATGGGTTTTAAACTTGATGAAGTAAGTTTAATAAGGTTTTTCTTTGAAATGATGTCAAAAAAAAGGGTTTTTCTTTGAAATATATTTGAACTTAGTCTTATTTATTATGTTCAGTGTTTTGGGTTTGTCCTAAAATCCGTTTGTTAATAAATTGAATTTTTATATTACCCTCTTCTCTTCGTCACAAACTAGATGTCGTTTTAAAAAAACTATTTTTCGTACTAAACACTTCAACTGCAAAATGGATCAATTCTCTTTTGCTAGGAAGAAAACTCTGTATACAAGTATGAACCTTTTTGTTTCCAATTATCATGGAAGAACAATAATAATTATGATTAATCAAGTTGGTGGTATTACAGCAACTTGTTACAGGGAAAATACATTTCTTATTAAGAAAAAATGTGGGTTGAGAAAATGTTCAAGTCAGCAACTGATGCGAATTTGCTTCAGTCTTCCTCATCCACTTCATGAAAAGGAAGTGGCACTGTCTTAACTGCTCTGAACTTGCCAGCATTATTGAGATGCTCATTCTCCAACCTGGACCATTGAAATAGTTCTTTCAGTTAAGACTTGAAGAAATCATGATATGAAGTTGGTATAGTTTGATTCTGCAAGTGTGTTTTGACGAAACATAAGAAAGAGTCAATGTGTATCAGGGAGAATGTTTCACCTGTAAAAATTCCAATGCCCTCTTCTGATAACTTCAAGTGCAGCTAAAAATAAGTTTGTAATTCTGTAATCAACATGGTTAAAATTTGAATGAAGCACAGTTTGCAACCAGGCCAGCCTCAGGACAAGGTTCAATGCCTGCATGAAACAACAGACTTCAGATCAGAATTCAATCTGATAAATGGAAAAAAAAACTGAAACTGCACATCTGAAACTCTCTCTCTCTCTCTCTCTGTGTCTGATTACCTAATATTACGAGAATCTTACTTTTTTGTTTTAATTGTAAATGCTCCTGAAGAGCAATTATAAGAGGAATATGTTCATTGTTCTGTAATGCCACCTAATTGCTTCATCTACACTAACAATGGCCAAGTTGATAATCCGATCAGATATCAAGAATAACTCGGTATTCTCCAATAACCAGAATTAGATAATTTGTATTCCATTCTGAGAGTTCAGTTTTGGCATGTCTATCATATTCCCATGCCACACTAAGTGATGATGTGTTCTGCACTGAAAATGAAATTGTTCATAGGGAGAACATAAACCATATACCATGGAGAAGTAGTAAATGAGTTTTCTGCGAAGCACTAAATCATTCCTTAGCCATGGATTCTTGGAATTCACTTGAAGCAAACCCCAATCCTTAACAAAGTCCCAATACAATTGGTAAATTGTGGCTGCACTTGATATTATAACTACCAGACAAAGCCATTCAACACTTTTTTGCTTCTCATATCCTACTTTGGCTCCTGCCGCTAACATTGCTGATACATATTTCCCCATGTTGACCAGGTGGCTTGTCTCTCCTTCGTCAAACCATCTCCTGGCACACTGCACAACCATTTTAACCGATGTTAACTGCTCACTAATTTCAATTAATGAAGGCTAAATTTTTTGGTCTTAAGTTGATACCTGCATTGCTCTCCAGTAGTATGGTAGAAAGGACACAGCATAAGTGAGATCGCGGTAATGCTTCGCCTTCATGCAGTATCCATAGTCTAGGGTTTTGTAGCTGCCAGTTATATAATAACATGCCACATACTCGAGGTTCCTGAGCATTGGGACCTGACTACATAGTTGATCAGCCATGAAGAAGTCAAACATGACAACCTGCAGAGATCATTTAATCAGTCAAATTAACTAATCATTGCAGGAAAAGAATGATTTGGGGGAATAATCCTGTTAAATTTCTCTAGTTATGGATGTTACCTTGTACAGAGGTGACAAAATGATGTTTCTCAGGACAGAAAGGAACCGGTAACGACTCGATCGGTAGCAAATGTTGAAGGGGCATACGAGCAGTATCAGGAAAACCTGGGAAGAAATAGATTATCCTTTTAGTCCTATCTAAACAAAGAATTAAAGCAGTTAAAGGAACAAAAACACATATGGAAGTGAAGTTTGTTAAACTTAAGCCAGATAATTACCAGCAACATAAGTCCGGGTATGGATTGAAATTGGGAAAAGGCATAACCCTTAGCTTGAAGTGACAGATGAATGAACATGACTCCTATTACTGCAGTCATAGATGTCGTACAGATCAAGAAAACATCTCTGTACTTGAGCTCCTTCGTGGGAGCAAACTCGAAGATAAAACTATAATTAATCCTTGTTTTCCTCCAAATGAAAATATTGCATCCATAAAGAAATAAATGTAGGAACAGCAGGCTGAACATGCTGCAAATAACAAGAAAACTTCGGTTAGCTTCCTTTTACTGCTAAAATCAAAACCTTTCATTAGCACTGAAGCATCCTGAGAAACGCTTATCAGTCTTAACAATTTCATGTAAACCATTATAAAGATAGTTTAAGGCAACTTGCCTAAGTACAGGGTAAACAGTTTCCATGTAGACTGTATCAGCAGCGTGCCGTCGATATGTTCCGGTGATATGAGCCATGATAATATATCCAGCAAGCAGAGCAATAAAGCAGCCGGTAAATAGCCCTGACAATACATATAGCCATGATATGATATTGGTTATTGTTATATTCTTTTCATGGCAACTTATCACTACAAAGCAGAGATTAGACACGAATAATATTCAGCATTTTTACAAAGCTAACTTTGCCCTGCAATAAGTTCAATAAGTTCGCAAGGAAATTCAGACCTAGAATACTTAGTTTTTCTAAATTGGAATGTTATTTGATCATTGAAATTAAGAACTTTCAAGGTTATTGCGTAAAAACATTTGGTCTGGCATGGGACCTGTACTTTATCATCCACCAAGATAAAAGTGAACCAGGCATTGCACCTCATATTTGAAGGGTAGTGGCCTAATGGGTCCATACTTTAGTTTCTTTAAAACCTATGCAACTTATCACAAATTATACATGAAGAAAGTTCTCCACCACAATGATTGATAAAAAAACATTATCATGTAATCCTATAATCAGACAAATATGCTGAAAAACTTAATCGACTCACCAATGAAGAAGGTTACTGAGTGTGATTCTTTATGGTGGTGTGGTTTTAAATATTGCATAGCCTTTCGTCGATCATCTTCTGCAAAAATTTTTATGAATAGTTGCTCAACTTCATCTGATAAGTTTATCACCTGTCAAATCTGATACTGATGAGCAAAATCGAATTTGATCAACAAAAAATGACTGGCTCAAAAAAGAACACTAAAAAAGTTGCAGACAAGCATATCTAAGTTCAACATTAGTAAATCTGAAAAATCTAGCTTGCGGACAATAACTAAATCATCTTTAACCACTTAACATTGTCGACGAATGATTCAGACTAAGAAATGACTAGTGGCAAACATCTGAAAATCATCCAATAACAATTTCATGCAGAATTTTTTTTTGTAGCAAACCTATGCCATAGGTATGGATACTTTTTACTAGGTAAGGATCTATTTAGAATCATTCCTTATACCTTGTCTGAGCTGTTAAAGTATGAGCTTTCGACGACTTTGAGATAGATTGGAAGAACATGCTTTCCAGTGACCTAAATGAATGACACAATATTGAAAATTAAGATATGCAGGCAAAAATATATGTTCATGAGAAGAAAATAAGAACAATCTTCTGTGGAAATGTGCAAGTTAATTTACTCACTTTGTCAAACTTCTTCAAAATCTTAATGAAGGCAAGCATGTTCAAGTTCCTGAAAAATAACATTTCAGTAAACATGATCTTCTTTTGAGTTAATATAAAGTTCAAGACTGCAACTTCATGTTCTAAATACCTGTAAGTTTTCAAGTATCCTAAGCCTTTATAAAGCTCAACCATTGCTCCTTTAATCATCTTCTCGGCGCGGTGCAATTTAGCTTTGTTAACAAGCAACTTACTGCCTTCAGGATTCCATTTCTTGGAGGACTGATTGACGAAGTCATCCCACAGCAGATAACTGATAGCTGAGAAGGTACGCAAAGGCGTTGTTAGAGGGATGTTAATCCTAACATTTTTACCCTGGCAGTTAAAAACATGGCTGGAAAGTGATCTCAATCTGCTATCTTGTCTTTTCATTCTCATTGATTTGCCTAGTTCTTCTGATGTAGGAGAATCTGTCGCATCATTTTTCTCCGAGTCATCTGTGCTATTCTCTTGTACCAGCTCTGCTTGTTCCGTCCTGTCTTTCACAGAATCTTCCTCTGCAGAAATCAGTTAACCAAACCGTTACATTACGTGAATTTATGCCAGCTAATTTCAGAAATATTGTCAATTTTTGTGTATTAGTTTTATATACCACAAGAGATTGTGTATGACACAGAATCGTCCTCTTTCTGAGCTTCAGCATTTGCAGAACTCCTTTGCTTTAAAGTGGTTTTAAGTTCAATGAGAATCTCCATTTGTTTCTTCAGTGTCTCTCCTCTCTCCAAGAACTCCTTTTCTTTTGTTTTGTAAAAATGGTTCACTTTGTTCAACTGCATGTCCAAGCATGCAAAGAACTCTTTCGCAGCATCAGTGTCAATGAACTGATCAAGCAGTTCTGTTTCATAAACGTCACCTTTACTAGCCGAAGATGCCAGCTTCTTGTGCACCTGTTTCACACAAAGCATTCAAAATTTAAGGAATCGAGGGTTCGATTTCAAACGAATAACAATAATGCACAAATTACATACTTGAATGGCTCCGTGGTCGCTCCGTTCGTGAGCGAAAAATGGGAATTTCTTAATGGAGGAAATAAATTTGTCGGAGATTGAGTTATGTTGTTTAAGATTGTTGGTGGTAGTGTTAATGATGTTATTACTACTACGTAAATGGAACATCTTAAGGTCTTTCTTGAGTTGCCAATAATCAACAAATGCCTCTTTCCATTCAGGCACAAGCTGACCCTCAAACTGCTTAGAAAACTTCACCATCTTGTCGTCTTGTCCGAAAAGATCAGCAATGGCGATGAGAGAAGCTTTGTTGCTTGGAAGAGAAGTGAGTGTGTTCAATGGCTGCATATGGTGCTATTTATGGGGCACTGGAAAGGAATATGTGGGTGATGTGGCGGTACCTGCTCGTGTGGCAGCACATTCTAAATATCCTTTGTCATTGATACTAATTACTACTTGGAAATTGCTATTGCGATTAAGATTCACCGGAACCTGACCGAAGCATTACCGGCATATATAATATAAAATAGTACGACACAATTACGTTGTGTCTTTTTATACGAATTAACGCTCTTAATTTTTGTACTTGCGGAAAAGAAAAATATGCTTAACCTTAGAGCATTAATAAGAGCATAATGATTATGTACTTCAACATATACTCCAAGATCAGAATCTTGAGGGCTACGTAGATTAAGGTGATTGAATTAAGAATATATGCTTTGAAGCTTTTCATACGCGGTTTCAATATTATTGTGCAATATTTTAGATGAAAAAAGTGGCATAAATGTTGATATATAAGGCATTTTAGAGTACCAACGACCTCTTGGTTCAGTGGTAATGGGGGCTGAACTTGGTAGGGCGGACCACGGTTCGATCTCCCGCAACGTCGATTGGAAGGGAAATGAACCTTAACCCCCAACTCCTTCCCGAACCGGATTAGTCTCGGTCCAGT
>CANYCX014386737.1:0-14470 GCA_948193385.1 Breynia disticha f. nivosa | reverse complement strand
TGTGTGCTTGGTGTTTTTGATTTGTTGTGAAAGTGTATTAGATACCACATAATGGAACAATTGTTTTTCTAAACCAGAATTTTAATTTATTTAGGGTACTGGCAGTTAAAAGCTTTAACTAAATGTGGAGAATGTAGTTATTGATGGGTAAAATAGTGTCAAATATTTGCTTAATTTTTCCAGTAACAGAGGTTAACTCTACCAGGGAGTTGACGGTTTAAGCCAATGTCTATATTGTCTATGTTGTAGAGATTAGTGAATATGGCAGATTGAACTTGATTGTTTTAGAAATGGTAATTATTTGCATTTTGTAATTTAAAACTGTGATATATGGCTATGGACAGGGGTCGCCTTCATATAATGCATCTTATGGTATTGGAACTTATGTCTATTATGTTACTGTCGTGATCAATTCATATGGTAGTTCAGTGTTGGAGCAGTTATGTAGGCATGACAGTAGGTAATGTTGGGTTTAGTTGTTGGTAATGCATTGTATTGTTTTAGTTGAAGTTTAAAATAACATCTCTTATAAATTTCACAGCAGATTTTGAGTAGCTTTAGTGAGAGAACACAGAAAGAGAAGGCTGAGTTTCATTTATTCAGAAGCAAAAGAAATACAGACTTTTCTTTAGCAGGTTACTGAACTTCTGATACAATTTAGAATGATCCAATTCTTGTAATTTGACTGATTAGAGTTTTAACTTTTATGTATCTAACAGTAGACAGTTCTGATAATTCTATGTAAGATACAACTGATTCATGCTTATAGTTTTTTCTCCTGCATTAACATAAAGTTTATTGGACAGCTGATTTATTGGTGATATCTAACTGGGACTTGGGTAAATTTCAAGTTAAAGCTTGTTAATGGAGGTGGCTGTTGATAGATGAATTTTGAGCCAGATAAGAAAAATAGAGAATGTAGATTCTGCCAAAATTATAGCTTTTTGATATAGGATACTTATATATTGAAATGTAGGATACATATATATTGAAATTCATGATACGTATACATTGAAATAATCAATTGTTCGTGGCAGGCGTTCTACATTTAAATGCATTAGTATAATTTTTAGTCATATACAGATAATTGCACGTTCTAACATGTGAAGAAGAGTGGTAACATTTAAAAAAAAGACTATTGTGATTTGCAAGTACTGCCACTACAGTTCTTGAACTGCATTATGAAAAGAAAGTTCATAATAAAAAGTTTGTATACTTACTTTATGGTTTGCAATGTGCGATTTTTTCTTGATTATTCACCCTGCAATAGCAAAAACAAAAAACAGATTTATAGAATTAGATGAGATATATTTCTGTTATGCTGTAGGATATACAACCAGAAAGCTGCTATGATGTATCTCATCTCATGTATATATATGGTGAGAATGTAATTTAAAAATAGATTAAGATTAGGGTTATACTTTTAAAATATAAATTTGAATTTTTTTCTTTTTGTAAATCTTTAAATTTCTGCTGATTTTGAAAATATTTGATGTATCTCATCTCTTAAATTTGATTGATAAATTTGAATTTTTAATTTTCTGGATTTTACTTGAATTACAACAATTTGATAAATTTAATTGCAAATAACATAATATATTTATTTTTTTGCCAAGTGTCAATCAAAGGATTAGCCAAATGTCAACTTTTTGAGCTCTCCTTCTCCTTTAGTAGTATAGATTAAGATTAGTATGTACTTTGTAGGTGATCATGTTCTATGGGTCATAGATATTTGAGATATCTAGCAAAGTGCATAGGTACAACATAGGACATTGTATTTGGAGAACAATCACTATTTGCAATGTCAAATATTATCCTTAGACTGAAAATCACTATATCTCTTGTTGTAATTTTTAGTGTGTTTTGACATACACCTAACGTGACCGTAAAAGGTTGACAAGTATGGGTAGGATTGGATATGCTAGGAATTACAAGTAAGAGCATGACTGAAGTGAAGGGATTGACCCTCTCATGAAAACAAGAGCAGATATCACTGGCCGCTTGATAAACAAGATTGGGAAGGGTGTGGCCGCACCCGAATGAAATGATTAGGTCATTTATTCAAACTTATTAATTTTGTCGTGGAGATCAAAAAAGTGATTTAGTGCTAAGTAATGGTGTTTGGGACATGCATTATGGTAGTCATGATATCAGAGGTCAAAGGATGAATTTGAATTGTAGTAGGGTTGTTGACACCACTCATCAGCCATTTAATTTAGGATGATCATAGTGTCTTACTAGAGACCGCCTATGATTTATGAATTATTAAATTCATTTCCTTTATTAAATAGTCTTACAAATCGCACATGGATGACGGAAAACCAAAAAGGATATTTTTGGTTTTTCACCTTATGTATGAGAAATATTATTTATTATTTCTTACGTGATTTTAAAACAAAGATTATTTATAAAATATGATGTCTTAAGTGAAAATACATAAAAAGATAAAAAGGAGAAAATTTAGGAAGTTTGTCTTAAGTTAAGACAAAGTTATTGTGATATAAATTAAAAGAAAAATCTTTTTAATTTATCCACATTAAAGTCACGGCAATAGAGGGTGTTTTTAAAAGAATTTTATTTTAATTAAATACTTAACAAACTACTAATGACATTAGGATTGTTAAGTGGTTTAATGTTTTAAAACTCTTCTTTATAAAAAAAACAAAACCCTAGTCTTGAATAGAGATGTGAGCCGTCCCCTCCATACACCTTTCCTTGTCGTGAGTGTCCACTAAAGAATCAAACATTTTATTTTTTGGTTTCTCTCCAAGAGGGACGTGAGATTAAAGAGGTTTTTCATAGCAAATGATTAACGTGGTGCCTTTGGTTTCGCAAGATTCTCATCCGTTTGATAAGAAATAAGGTGAACAAAATTTCCTCTTATGCTAGTACACTTTCTGCTAATCCGTGCATTAATTTTGCAGAGGAAACAAGTGTGGGATTCTTTCACGGTGTCATAAAGTTCGTCTCGGAGTATTCTGAGATGGTAGATATTAGGTGTTGCCCACATAACATCTGGCCAAAGAAGGAAAAATCAA
Organism: Breynia disticha f. nivosa; assembly: GCA_948193385.1. Classification (NCBI taxonomy): domain Eukaryota; kingdom Viridiplantae; phylum Streptophyta; class Magnoliopsida; order Malpighiales; family Phyllanthaceae; genus Breynia; species Breynia disticha. The sequence goes on along the minus strand of CANYCX014386737.1, from coordinate 11,432 downwards.
CTAGGTGAGTTTTCTTCTAAAGTTTTTACCTTTTGGTTAACTAGTTATAAACTATAAATCAATATGTTGTTAATTTTGATTTTGATGATGATATTGGCTGTCTTTGACGTGTTTTTGAGTGTATTTCTCTGCCATAGGTGTTAGAACACGTTAGGAAACCCAACAGTGGTATCAGAGCAGTCATCTTAATTAATTAATGCATAAATTGGTGAAATAAGTAACTAGTTTGATGAAAACATGGGCTGTTTTGTTAGGGCAGTAAATTAGGTTTTCATTAAGACTTATAACAGTAGGTTTAATGTCTAATTAATCCTAATTGGGTTTGGTTATGTGTTAGTGTAATTATTTTTTCATAAAATACAAAACTAGGTACATAATGTGATGCTTAATGACTATTTTGACATAATTTAATCAATTATGCCTAAAATTAATTTTATGAAATTAGGAGGGGCTGAACTACTATGTAACACGTGAAATTAAGGTTTTTGATACTGTTCATGTTTTAATTTTTGACCTAAAATACGAAAAACCCTAAACTAGGTGCTTTTAGAAAGAATTAATAAATTAGTTGGACTAGTTTAATTCTTGGAGACCTAAAATGGATTTTTGTGAAAATTTAGAGACCAAATTGAAATTGGGTGGTGGAAATTTTGTGAATGAAATTTTTGTTTATATATTTAATTTTCGTGAATTAAATGCATTCATATATTTTACACTTATTTTTGTTATTTGGATAAAATGTAAAAGTGAAATTGAATCATTATCATTTTTGGCACAAAATGAATTGGTGTTGTCTTGTAGGCTTGAGTACATTCATTCAATGAATGATTTTGGGCTTGGTCCAAGCCCAACAATAGGTTAACTCAAGGAGTCCAAAGACACAATTTCTCATAATGGCTTGGGCTTAAAAATTTAAAAAGAATTTGTCATGTTTTAGGATTGCATTTCATCTTGTTTTGAGCATGTAGGCCTTGAGCCCAGATAGATGTTAGGAACTTGTACGTTGAATGGTTTGTATGGTGCATTCATGGGCCTAGTTTTTGGGTTGTAAAGGCCTTATGAGCCTATTTATTATTTGGGTTTGTAAAGGCCTGCTGAGCCTATTTTCTTAGTCTAGGTTTTAGTATACACTTAGAATAAAAAAGGAGACCCAACCAAGAAAGGAGGGAGTCCAGATGTGGAGGCCTAAGAAGGAAGGATGGAGAGCCTATTGGAGATGGACTTGAGGCCTAAATACTGTACTATGTAATAGTATAGGCCTAGTTTTAGGTTCAATGGCCCATGATTGCACGTTTACTTTTCTGCACTTAGTCTTTGCATGTTTTATATACGTTGATGAATGATTGCAAACTATTATTGAATGTCGAATCCATGTTTGCCATGGCAAGCCGTCGAATCAAACAACTTAATCCTGAAAATAGTGAGTTAAGAAAATTGCCTTCCTAAATTAACATCCCATCAAGGAATCAAACATCAAAGCATGGGTCATGCCAAAGTTTGGCACGTTAGATTTTCTTTGTGAGGTGGGGCTAAGATCGATACTATCTATGACGCCATGCGAGAGTGGGGTAGATTAGTGTCATTGTTAGCACGTTAATTGTAGGTTCAGACTTAACATAGGTCTGTGACGGTGAGTCGGCCCTAGGAAATTAATGGGAAGTGCCCCGACACAAAAGTGCTAATCCAATTAGAAATCGAGAATCATTTTGGGGAAAATGATTGGATGGATTCCTACCTAAGTAGCCTAGTCTTTGACGAAGCAAAAAGTGGATCTCAGTCCTGTTAAACGAATCACTAACACATGGATTATTTAAAGGGATATTAATCTATTGTTGAGTGGGAGATCTTTGATTTAAAACCTCATAACTTATCTTGATAAATTTTTCTTTGTAGAACAAGAAAAAAAATCCTAGTAACTCGAATATTTCTCTACACTCAATCATTGAAAAGGATAAAATGAAGGGTAGGAAAGGAAGGACCAAAATGAACCCAAAGCATAAGTTGGACGTGGTACCTCAACAAATGCCTAGGGACATTTTCCAATCCACTTCATGGAAAGACAAAGAAAGAAAAACCAAGAAAGTCCATAAGCCCATGTTGGAGGTCTTACCTCAACAAAAGTCAGCCCGTTCCTTCAGACATTTGCTACCATTGCCAAATGAGTGAGAATTAGAAGAAAAACTGTTCAATATTATTGGGAGGGAAGAAGGATGTTGTGAGAACATCTTCTTTAGAGATTTATGTTATTGAAATAAATCTCTCTATTTCAATATCGTGGGTATTGGATACTGGATGTGGGACTCATATTTGTTGCAATGTGAAAAGACTACAAACTAGGAGAGTGCTTTCAAAGGGCAAGGTTGATCTCAATGTCGAAAATAGAACAAGAGTGGCTTCCATAGAGATCAGAGACTATACTTTATGAATGCTTTTGGGGCTAGAAATAAAGTTAAAGGACTGCTTCTATGTACCTGCAATGAGTAGGAACATTGTTTCAGTTTTAGCCTTGGACAATGACGGTTTTACTTTTGTTATTGAGAATAATAATATGAGTATTCGTCATGACAACGTATATTATGGAAGTGGATTCCTTAATAACGGTTTGTATGTTTTAGACTTGTCAAGCCGTGAGCCCATTTATAACGTAGAGAATAAGAAAGCTAAGTCCGATGAACTTAATCTTTCTTACTTCTAGCATTGTCGTTTAGGACATGCAAGTGATAAACGCTTGCAAAGACTCCATAAAGATGGAGCTCTTGGGTCTTTTGATTGGAAATCATTAGACACTTATGAATCATGTATCCATGGGAAAAGACAAAGAATCCTTTCAATAAGAATGGAGAGAGAACTAATGGACTATTAAATCTAATACAGTCGGATGTATGTGGACCATTAAGTACACAAGCCAGAGATGGTTATAGCTGCTTCATTACGTTCATTGAAGATTATAGTCAGTGTGGCTATATCTATCTAATGAAGGATAAATTAGAAACCTTCAAGAGGTTTAAGGATTTTAAGAATGAAGTAGAAAATCAATTAGGTAGACTTATCAAATTCATTCGATCTGATCGAGGTGGCGGGTATATGAGCCTAGAGTTTGACCAATATCTGCGAGATTGCGGTATAGTACCACAACTAACATCTCTGGGAACACCTCAATGGAATGGTGTGTCCAAAAGGAGGAACCGAACCCTGTTATACATGGTTAGGTTGATGACGAGTTAAATTGGTCTCCCAATATCATTTTGGGGTTATGCTCTAGAGACTGCGACTTTTCAGCTGAAATGGTCTCATACTAAAGCAGCCGAAAAGGCACCATATGAAATATGAACAGGGCAAAAACCTAACTTATCTTTTCTACGGATCTGGGGATGCGAAGCGCATGTTAAAAGATTAACATCGGATAACCTTTCATCCAAGACAGATAAAATCTTATTTGTGGTTATCCTAAAGAAACTAAGGGATACTATTTTTGCAATCCTAGCGAGAACAAAGTATTTGTTCCTCGAATCGCTGTGTTTCTAGAAAAAGAATTCATTCTTAATAGAAATAGTATGAGTGGTGTACAACTCAAAGTTGTTCAAGAGGATGTGGATAAACAAGTTCCTGAACAAGATAGTGAGGAGATGGACTCAACTCCACAAGAAGTTGTGGAACAAGAGCCCATTACACAAGTACCTAGAAGATCTGGTAGGATATGTTAAGAACCTCAAAGGTATGGGTTCATTGTGATTGACGAATTGGGTATCACGATTGTTGATCATGATGAACGTGCTTCTTACCAAGAGGCCTTGTAAAGTCCTAATTCAAAAAAATGGCAAGAGGCCATGAAATCCAAAATGTAATCAATGTATGATAATCAAGTTTGGGACTTGATTGATCCACCAAAAGGTGTTAAGGTTATCGAATGCAAGTCGATTTTCAAAGAGAAGACGGGAGGTATCTTCAAAGGTAGAGTAGTGGAAAAAGGTTTCAAACAAGTTCATGGTATCGACTATGATGAAATGTTCTCACTAGTAGTTATGCTCAAATCCATTAGGATATTGTTTGCTATAACTGCATATTTTGACTATATGATATGGAAAATGGATGTGAAGACAACTTTTCTGAATGGAAACCTCCTCGAGGATGTTTATATGAAACAACCTAAGGGATTTGTTGATCCAAAATATCCTAATAAGGTATGCAAGCTTAAGAGGTCCATTTATGGACTTAAGCAAGCATCCCGAAGTTGGAATCTTCATTTTGATGAATCCAATAAGGAGTTTGGATTCACCAAGAACAGTGATGAGCTTTGTGTATATCATAAGTTCAGTGGGAGTGTAGTAGTATTCCTTGTGCTATATGTCGATGGAATCCTACTCATTGGAAACGACATTTCAACATTACAATAACTTCAGCAATGGTTAAATACGTGTTTCTCAATGAAAGACTTAAGAGAAGCTGAGGTTATACTTGGTATAAGGACCTATAGAGATAGATCGCGACATCTCTTGGGACTAAGTCAAGAAAAGTACATAGATAAGATACTGAGGCAGTTTAGTATGGAATAATCCAAGAAGGAATTGTTGCCCTTTCAGTAAGGGGTAGTTCTCTCTAAGAAGGATTACCCATCCTCTAGATAAGAGAGAGAACGTATGAATAGACTCCCATATGCATCAGCTATAGAATCTATTATGTACATTATACTATGTATTAGGTCGGATGTTGCTTATGCACTGAGTATAACCAGTAGGTTTCAGCATGATCCCAAAAGATCTACTAGTCTGCTGTTAAGATCATTCTTAAGTATCTTAGAAGGACTAAAGACTTGTTCTCAGTGTATGAAGGTCAAGGAGAGCTTAGTGTCACATGATACACTGATGTTCTGCCGACATGCAAGGACAATTTAAGAGCACAATCGAAATACATATTCTTGTTGAATGAATGAGCTGTCAGCTAGAGGAGCTCTAAACAGAGCACAGTGGAAGATTCTACAATAGAAGCCGAGTATGTAGCAGCATCTGGGGGCAGCTAAGGAAGCTGTTTGGATCAAAAAGTTCATTACAGGACTAGGAGTCATCTCATCTATGCTAGATCCTTTGGATCTTTTGTGTGATAATCATGGAGCTATAGCACATGCCAAGGAGCTCCAAAATCACCACTGATCCAAACACATACACAATAAGTTCCATCTTATTTGAGAGATCATCGATAGAGGAGATGTGAAGATGATCAAGGTTTTAGGTGAAGATAATGTTGTAGATCTCCTAACCAAGCAACTCTAGGTCCAAAACATGAGTGTCATGTTAGGTCTTTTGGTCTTAGGGTTATATCTAATTGGACTAGTGCTAGTGGGAGATTGTTAGTGTAAGTTCTAGGCCAATACATTGTTTGTAACTTTTATTATTCAGTAATAAAATTATGAGGCATTATTTTATCACTTCATGTATTGACCTGTGGTATGTGTTTGATAAAAATATCCAAGAATATTAATTAAGCGCTTAAGTTATCAAGGTTGAGGACCTTGATGGTCGAACCTGGAAGTTATGAGATTAACACTCTAAAATCTCTAGACGCTTGTTTCTATGGGAGTAAAAATGAATTAAGACTAGTATGTACTTTGTAGTGATCATGTTCTACGGGTCATAGATATTTGAGATATCTAGCAAAGTGCATAGGTACAATGTATGACATTGTATTTGGCGAGCAATCACTATTTGCAATGTCAAATATTATCCTTAGACTGAAAATTACCGTGTCTCTTGTTGTGATTTTAGTGTACTTTGACATACGTCTAACATGATCGTAAAAGGTTGACAAGTATGAGTATGATTGGGTATGCTAAGAATTACAAGTAAGAGCATGAGTCAAGTGAAGGAATTGACCCTCTCATGAAAATGAGAGCAGATATCAATGGCCACTTGATAGACAAGATTGGGAAAAGTGTGGCCGCACCCGAATGAAATGATTAGGTCATTTATTCGAACTTATCAATTTTTTCATGGATATCAAGAAAGCGATTTAGTTCTAAGTAAGGGTGTTTGAGACATGTCTTATGCTAATCATGATATCGGAGGTTAAGGGATGAATTTGAATTGTAGTAGGGTTGTTGACATTACTCATCAGCTATTTAATTTAGGATGATCATAGTTTCTTACTAAAGACCGCCTATGATTTATGAATTATTAAATTTATGACCTTTATTAAATAGTCCTATAGATTACACATGGATGATGGAAAACCAAAAAGGGTATTTTTGGTTTTCACCATATGCAAAATCCGACTGTTCGGTCGAATCGGGCATTTGGACCAATTTTGGTAATTGTGCTCAATATGGATGAGAAATATTATTTATCATTTTTTACATAATTTTAAGACAAATATTGTTTATAAAATATGATGTCTTAAGTGAAAATATGTAAAAAGATAAAAAAGAGAAAATTTAGGAAGATTGTCTTAAGTTAAGACAAAGTTAATATGAGATAAATTGAAAGAAAAATCTTTTTAATTTATCCACATTAAAGTCATGACAATCGAGGGTGTTTTTAAAAGAATTTTATTTTAATTAAACACTTAACAAAGTCCTAATGACATTAGGATTTTTATGTGGTTTAATATTTTAAAACTCTTCTTTATAAAAAAAACAAAACCCTAGTCTTGAATAGAGATGTGAGCCGTCCCCTTCATACACCTTTCCTTGCCGTTAGTGTCCACTAAAGAATCAAACATTTGATTTTAGGTTTTTCTCCTAAAGGGAAGTGAGATTAAGTGGCTGGTCATAGTGATTGATCAACGTGGTGCCTTTGGTTTTGCAAGATTCTCATCCGTTTGATAAGAAATAAGGTGAACTGAGTTTCCTCTTGTGCTACACTTTCTGCTAATCCGTGTGTTAATTTTGTAGAGGAAGCACTTGTGGGATTCTTTCACGGTGTCATAAAGGTTGTCTCGGAGTATTTTGAGACGGTAGATACTTGGTGTTTCCTACATACCATTCGGTAAAAGAAGAAAAAATCAACTAGGTGAGTTTTCTTCTAAAGTTTTTACCTTTCAGTTAACTAGTTATAAACTATAAATCAATATGTTGTTAATTTTGATTTTGATGCTGATCTTGGCTGCCTTTGACGTGTTTTTTAGTGCATTTCTCTGCCATAGGTGTTAGAACACATTAGAAAACCCAACAATGATGCCCTACTAAAGAACTTGGTGGCTCATGGTCATCTACCATACGTTACCAACAGGCAAATGTACCTATTGGTGCAATAACTGGTTTTAAAAGCCTAAGTGTCGATCCCGCAGAGACAAATTACTAGCTACTCATTATTAACTATTATTTAGCATACCAAATGGAGTGAAAGTAATTAAAATAACTAAACCAAGAATTACGCTAAAAATTTAAATGAAAAAATGAAAGTTGAGAGATTAAAAGCAATTAACTAAAGGCAACACTTAGATCTTGAATCCCCAAAGTTGTTTAACTAACAATTGAATTGGAATTATTATTGTGTTTGTAACTAGACTGTGTCGATTCCTAAATTATGTTAATCCCTCTCTCGAGGTAATTATCATCTAATATTAACTACTTAACCTAAAATCTCTTTCTACATTAAATTAATAGACACTGCATTAATGTTCTGTGAATTACTCTATTGTCGATCTATCTCTATATTTGTATTCAAATCCTTTTAATTATGAGTGATTTATCATATATTCAATCTCACGATTAGCCTTATAAGAATCAATATGTCAATTGCAAACGCACGTTCAAGCAATCTACAATGGCAAAATAAGTTATAATTAAATCTCAGTCAACTAACATCTCAATAATAAAACTAAAAATTCAAAATCTAACAAAAAAGCAATGGTTCATCTCAACCTAACTGTCTAAGAAGTTTAGTTGATGATTAACAGAAAAAAAATAGAAAAAATAGAAAATAATTGGTTAACTATAGAGAAAACTATAATGATCTACTGTAGATGACCCCTTTGCTATTTAATCTTTTATACTCTTCGTCCCTAATCGTGTTCCTTGCCTCATCCCATAAAGAAATTATTTTTTCTCTAAATATTAATGGAAATATGGTGATGGAATCGTATGGTTTGATGGTTGAGTGGTGAGCGGTGTTGGTGGCTAAATGGCAAATATGGAATCGAGCATGGAGGCTCTGTCAATTGGTTTTTTTGGTGGATGGAGGTTTAAGTTGTAATGATGATGTGATGATTATTTATGGTGAGTGGTGTTGTGTTGGTGGCTTTTGGATCGTGCGGTAATGATGAGAGAATAAGGTCACATGATGGCTTAAGGGTTTTTTTGGTTAATGGAAGTCAAAATTGAATAATGGAGGTCAAAATTGGTGATGGGCTTTATTGATAGCTTCAATGGATGTCTTGATTGAATCTTTTAAAAGCCCTTTTTAATTTTCCTCTATGCATGGATATTAAAGCTTGCAAGAATTCAGCCCAATTACACAAACGCAAGTCATTCGTGTATCTGTCAGTGTGTCCAAATTTGTTCCGTTTTGACTCTGTTTCATAATAATTTCGTCCATAAATCATACAGTGTCATTACTTAGCCTGTAAATAATTAAACAAGAGATAAATAAATTATTTTTAATAATAAACGCTCAGATTACATGTCAATATCATGACATTTATAGTCTCAAAACATGTATGAAAGAGTGTTTATCAGTGTTAAGCAATGCTCAAGTTGAAAAAGAAGATAAAAAGGGTAGCGCAGAGGAGCACGATAAGTGAGAGGAAGATGCTCACTCCAAAAGCCAAGAATCAAGCTAAGAGGATTATGAGTTTGATGATAAATGAGGATGCAAAGACTCTAACATTGAGAAAGGGGAGGATTCTTTGCCTTCAGATCCACAAGATGTCTAGCAACATCAAAGCGCATGTAAGGACCTATGGGTCCTTGAACCAAGAGCTTCTCGCACAAGAGCGTGAGAAGTGGATGAAAGAGATGTAAACTAGTGAGAGTTGTAGTGTTCTTACTCTTGATTGCATCGAAGAAGAAGAAATCTCAATACGAGATGGGTTCGTTTTGCTAGAATTATTGTGTACAGTTGAGGTAATCCATCGACGAGAAAAAGACCTGTTGCTTGAGTTAAACCTAAGCACTAAAAAGGAATCTCGAGTCATATGAATTAATGGTCTATTGGAAGACTCATTCAAAGAAAGTTTGATTGAGTTATTAAAAAAGAATCGAGACTACTTTGCGTGGGACTACCATGAAATGCCAGGCATAGATCGTGCGTTCGTAGAACATAAACTACCTGTTAAGCCTGATTATAAGCCAATCAAACAGTTGCTTTGTCAAATGACAGGAGAGATTATGGATTTGGTGCAATAAGAAATTTAGAAGCTATTGAAGGCATGCTCTATTAGCACATCCAAGTATGTCGAGTGGATTTCCAATCTTATTCTAGTCAAAAAGAAAAATAGCATGATTCATGTGTGTATAGATTTTAGATATCTAAACAAAAGCACACTAAAGGATGAATATCCTATGCCCATAGCTAATATGTTGATATATAGTACAACCAAGCATAATATCTTTTCTTTTATAGATGGGTACTCAGGGTATAATCAAATCTATATAGCAGAGGATGACATTTACAAAACTACCTTTAGATGTCGTGGGTCTTTGGGCACTTTTGAGTGGTTTGTCATGCGTTTTGGCCTAAAGAATGTAGGTGCTACATATCAAAGGGCAATGAACTTAATGTTCCACGATATCATTTTGGTTTCTTAGAAGGCTTAGACGGTGTGTTGCTCGGCTTTTTGGATTTTGTTTTCTTTCTGGGATCAGGAGAAGCTGAAGGTTATTTTTGCTTGGCTGATGGTCTGGTTGTCTCACTAAACAACTTCTTCCTATAATCTTCATAAACCAAAGAGTAGAGCTTTGGAAGTTCCAAAGCGAATTGCATCCTCCTATATAAAAAAGAATAACAGTAGTCAAAACAGTAAAGTAATAAAGATAGTAGGTTAAGTGATGTCACGCAATATGTAAGTATGGTTTTTACAAACTCACCCTTCGAGTATTGGGATTGCTAGTACATAGTCCACCACTGGGCAATATGTAAGTATGGTTTCAACCCCTATAAAGAATTGGCCAAAAATGATTTTGGGCATAGAAAGTTCGTGGGGCATGGTAAACCAGCTTGCTGGGTGAAATCCCTCTGGTTTTAGACCAAAAGGAACAAGGCAAGTAGACTAAAGGTTGGGTTAAAAACAAACCAATCTGCATCTATTCACCTCAAAATACTATCATCTTTGTTCGCGAGATAGTTAATGTACCCTGCAACAGAGGCTTTGGCGTTTGATTTGTGACCTTTCACGATGTTGATCCTTGCATTGGCATGACAGAAATAAGAATTTTCCCATCGTCGTTGAAACCAATAAGGCATGATCATTGATGATGGCAAGGACTTCTCGCTAATACGAGAAAAGCTATTAAAAACCGTTGCAAGTATAACTTGCGAGAAAGCAATTAGAGTATTGTGACCCTGGTGACATCATTCGACCAAAATGATATCCCATAGTAGAAGATTCGTGACAGGCTTCTTGGAGGTAGTCGTGAACATGAACTTACACGGGAAGCACAAAAAAAAGTCGATGAGCTCATTCAGATCCAGAGCTTTATCGTTAGTGAGAACGTGTCACGCTCTGAAAATTTTTATTAATTTGAGTCATTAAGTTTAATTAATAATTTATAAAGATAAGTTGTATACATTAAGAAAAAAAAATTTACAAGTATAAAATTTGTTGACGAGTGATTAAAATTTCAAATTGCTAATATCGTACGAGATAAAATTATAATATCGCGATTAAACCGAGATACAAGAAATAAGACTCGGATGATTAAAGACAACTAGAGGGGTAGAATGAGTTTTTATTACACCACATCCACACCCTCTCTCCTCAAAACCCTCTCTTACCCGTTTTCCTCCTCCTCCCCTCACAAAAATCTATTTTTCACTCTCCAAATCACTCAAACAACCTCAATCAAGCTTCCTAGGACATTACCCAACCTGTTGGTATTTTGATTCAGGTAAGAACACCTCTTAAATCTTCTTAAATTTGAGAAATCTAGGGGTTTTAAAGATTTATGTTACTGAAACTTCAAATGGGCAGAATTTCTTGTGTGGTTGTCCGATTGGAACAAGCTCAGTATCCTTAGAAATCTCTTGCAATGTTCTACAACTTTGTAGTTATGAGTTTTTGCCGAATCAAACATTTTGATGATTAAAATCGTGATTTGAATAGTAACCCGATTTTAGAAAAGTTGTGATTTTTATTTTTTGGGTGTTTTAATCAAAATGTATGTTTGAGAAAGTTGTATTAGAGTTAAATAAACATGTTAGATACATGTTTTTTATTCCAAAATCAATGGTTGAAGAATTGGAAACTTGTGGGAAGATTATAATTTTAGAGGAATTTATGTC
>CANYCX014386590.1:0-18112 GCA_948193385.1 Breynia disticha f. nivosa | reverse complement strand
GCGTCCACGTGGACGCTAAATTTTGCGTCCACGTGGACTCGAAAAATTTAGCGTCCACGTGGACTCTAAATGCTTAAATTTAGCGTCCAAATTTAGTTGGACGCTAAATTTTGGACGCTAAACGCGCAGAATCTTGTAGTGCTAGCCCTAGTGTACATCCCACCTCAATCCTTTGTTCCTGCATAGATGAGTCATATACAAGCAAAGAGATCTACACCTTCTCGTCCAAAAAGTCCCGGCAGTCATAAGACGCTTTGAGTCGCGAGACTCAATAAACAACACTTACGAAAATGGACAACATTCCCTATTTCAATTTTATTCATCTTCATTTCAATTCATAATAAATACAAGAAACTTAATCAATTTCATGTTACATTATTCAACAATCAAATTGTAGTCAGAAACTCAAAACATTTCAGTTTCAAACCATAATCCATATTTTAGCATCTTCAAAATTAGAGATTCACGTATGATCAACCAAGACTACACGTGTGGTAGAAAACTACACGTTCTCGCTACCACACCGCGTAGTTCTGGTGCTAACAAACGTGCGATCATAGCAAAGTACGAGTGATCGTAGCGAGCGCGCGTACTTTTCTACCAGCACGCGTGGATCTCTGGTTTTCTGCATGAAAAATTCAAAAAACCATACCATACATTCGTACCAACACTTTCCTATCACAAATTATCATTCCAATTCAATCATCAGCCAACCAAATTCATTTTAACTAGGATCATTATATAAATCCATAATATACAAGAGTTTGACACCAAACATATTTAGCACAACCACACAACGTTTAACCATATCAATATCAACAACTATCAAGCATACCATAATACAAGATTGTCAACAAAATCCTAGCATCGATGACTCAAGTCATTCATTCTCGTTGTAAAACTGTTCCACTACATTCACAATTCATATCATAATTCACAAGCATAATATGCTTATCATTATCATTGTCTACCACTCATGGCATCAATTCCTTCATTCGAGCAACCAATCTAGTCTTTCAAGCACATACTCATGTAGACACAATAGATACGACATAACGAATGTGAATGCATGACCCCTGATGCATCTCTTAATGTGATCACTCATGATCCCAGACTTAAATTTCAATCTATGCCCTTTCTTGGCCATTATTATTGACGTTTGCAAACGGGCCTCGTCGGTTGGGAGTATTGGTTATAAAGTACTATAGACCATAGATTTTACGCCCTTACTTGGCCTGAATTTTGCCCTTACTTGGCCTGGCACGCTCAGACACTTTAGATGTACCGAGTCTTTCCACTGTGCCATAGTATAGTATATGATATATACTAACCGTAATTACGCTCCCAAGAGCTATAACCACTCCCTCATTTCAATGATCACCAAGAGCTATCATTTTACTTTCATTTTTGCTTCCTAAAAGACCAATATGCATGAATGTCATTTGCACAATCCATATAACCAAATCATGCATTAATATAAATTCATGCCATGCTATACATTCAATGATGCATTCAACCACAAGAATTCATTAAACATAGCCAATGAACATATTCACACAAGTAATCAACTATACAAGCACTATACATAATCCACCATATCAATAACAATATAAATCACATACATAATCATCTTATTAGGTATATCATAATCAACCATACTAGTACCATACATAATCGACACATTATGTAACAATTAATCCAACCATTTCACAATTAAGGAACATACAAACAAGGAAGGTTGCATTCGTGTTTCTTACTTAGCAAGAAACGCCTAACGGCTCGGTTGGGAACCTCCCTCACCATAATTCAGATTTCCTATTATCAATACCATAATTGCACGTTATTCTATAATTCATTAAATCGTATAAAATAATAAGAATGCTTTACAATATGCATGTTTTATTAATGTATTTATTCTTATCTATCTTTCCTTCCATAAATTCTCTCTCTACCTAATATGCTTCCCTAACCACCACATTTATTTCTTTCCACCAACGTTCATTAATGCTTCCACAAGTTCATTTAGGTAAAATTTTACGATTCTTAAGCTCCCACCTATGATAAACATCCAACTTCCTACTTTTCCCTTTCCAAAACCTTAACCACCTTTCTTTATTTACTTCAATCTCCCTCACCATACAACACCCACTTAAAATTGACACTTAATACACTATCAGTAGGGCCTAAAGAAACTTACTTAAGCAACAAAACACAGAAACAAACTCTGGTCTAGGAAACCCAAACTCGTCACTTTGTAGGGTGTGCTAGCTATCACAAATTTTGGGCACCTAAAACACGATTTAACACCAAAGATGGTTACTACCAGATAGTATACATGTTAAGCTTTCAAACGAGCTATCATTTGCTCAAATCAGAGCTCAAACAAAAGAGATTTGTGGTAGGAAAACTAGGGTTTCTAGGAAAAACGGGATTTATCAATAAAACAGGATGAAAACTTACCGAGATTCACTCACCAATCGATTCCAAAACTCTCGAGTGGTAGGTTTTCGTGAGGAATAATTGTGATTAGGGTGTTTAGCTTTGGAGAGAGAGTGGGGAGAGGAAAACGTTTGTGTAGGTGGAAAGGAGACAAGACCTAAGTTATATAAAGGTTAATCAATTGGACGGTTATGCCCTTTTAGCTATTTACTTTGTAATCCACTTTCCTGCTCGGTCCAACTAATCTCGATTCTTATTATATTGCTAACTATTTATTTCGTAAGTCTATTCCTGTAACGTCCTGGAAATTATGGGAATTTAAATATTTTGGAAATACATTAAAATGGGATCAAATTAGATCGATTTAGGTAAGATTTCTGAAAAACTTTAGTCAGCACGCTCGTGCAGAATGCCTCGTGCTCATGGATGCAGACAAGCACGACCTCGTGCTCAACTTAGAAAATTGACACGCCTTCGTGTTGAATTAATTGCAGAACAATATCATGCATGACTGATTTAAAACTCGTGTTAAGACTTCATGGCATGACTTGAGGCACGACCCGTGCTCAAGGTCATGTGGTCTGGAAGGATATCAAGTATTCTATTCTGAATCATTCATTTTGAAAACAGAGGAAAGGAAGCAAGCAGCTGAAGAGAAAATCCTAATCCTAAGTTTAGAAGGGTGTTAGAAGCAAGAAACATCAGATTTTGAGCAAGAATTAATCATCTAAGTCAATTAAGGTAAGGATTGAACTTTGTATTGCTTGGTTGATGATGAAACTTGTAGAATTTGGATTGTTTGAAGTTTGGATAACAATGTGTGGTTTCTGGAATTTGAGTTAGGATTTAAGGGAGTATTAAGAACTGAATGAATGATTGATTGTGGTTGTTTTGATGGTCTAGAAGGATCTAGACGACTTTGATTTGGAAGTAGAGTCGGTGAAAGCGGTGCAATTGGCACGTTTTTTGAGGTAAGTGAATTCGTACGCTTATGATATAAGTGTTAGAAAGCTTAGGAATTTTGCTTAAACATAACTCATTAAAAGCTATAATTAGCTTAAGTAATGTTAAGGAAGATTCAGAATTATGTATTAATTCATATGTGATTATGAATTGTGTGAATATGCTCATGTTTAAAATGATTGTTTGCATGCTCAATTGGCTATATGTCGTGTTTGATAGTCATATGTTATTTACGATGAAAATGGAAGCATGTTATTGCTTTGTGAGCATGTTTATGTGTGAGCATATGTGGTCTTTGTGATAGTGGCCCTAGTGGTCGAGGTTATGATTTGGCCCTTATGGTCGTAGTCTTTATGATCGATATTTGGCCTATATGGTCATGGCCTTTGTGGTCAAATATTGGAGATATGTAAGCCCGAGGCATTAACCTTCGGAAAATAGGTGTGCATGTGCATACGTGATGTGGCATTCATTGCTGGTTTATTAAACTTGCTTGTGTGATAATGGATGCTGAACATGTAAATATTGTTGAGCTGTTATGCTTGTCTTATTGAGAATGAATTGGCTTGTGGGCTTGAAAGTGTATGTTTGAGAATATGGTGCTTTTAATTGACTTTACTCATAATTGAGTTTAAAAATGTGTTTTGAATGTACATATAACATGTATGATATACTAGAAATGTATATGATTCGAAGCACATTACCTAAACTCAGCATACATGAAATCAAAATTTGAAAGTGGTAAACAGAAGCTTGGCACTCCCTCGTGCTGTCCAAAACATCCTCATGCTTGGGTAAATCTGGGAAGTGATTATGAGCACGGTATCATGTTCGTAGCTGACACGATCGTGTTGTCTAGAAAATTAACACATGCGCACGACTTGTGCTGATTTGGCACGACGTGTTGTTTGGGAGAATGACATGAGCACGCCCTCGTGTTCGTCCGGCACGACCCATGTTGTTCCCCTGCATTTCATTTATTCTTAATGAATTATGATTCACTTACTGAGTATATCTTTATACTCACCACTTTCATTATTTAAATGATGTGAGATCTGAGGTCCAGCTCCAAAGACTTTATTACAATTGTGTTTGGATACATTTTCAAACGAATTTGTTTATTTTTTGTGCATGTATGTATAAAATGTTTGGATACAATTATGTTTATAAAGAAAGGTTTTTCTGAGTAATTCTATATTTATTACAATTGTGAGTTCAAATTGGGAAAATTATTTTAAAAATTTGAGCTCCACATTTAGTGGTATCAGATCAGGGATTAAATTCTTTTCGGACTATGCTAGTAAATAGGACATTTGATTGTGTGCGGATTTGGAAAACTGAAACAGTTGAAACTATTATTGATTACAATATTATGAAGCCTGGAGATGATATATCACCTGATCATACAGCTGAGTCCAGAGATTCTATAGGAGGGCAGGGTTTAGCACCTGAATCTCCTATACCTCCAGAGCAGCTTGCATAACCTACAATGCCTATTCTCCTGTATGACCCTATATACGCACCATTCTTGGAGATGATACAAAAGATACTGCAGAATCAGGGTCAGACTGTGAAAGACTCTGAGAAAGAAAAAGGGTCAAGAAGCAAATCAAATTTGAATATCGATAAGAACTTACAGAAATTCGAAAGCAAGGGGCTAAGGTATTCGAGGGCACTATAGATCCAGCAGAGGCTGATGATTGGCTAAGGCATACAAAGAGGATATTGACTCGTATGCGTTGTGATCCTGAGCAAAAATTGTGATATATTGCTTCTCTTTTAGAGAAATCAGCCTGGAACAAGTGGGAAGCAGTGCTTGACAGTCAGAAAGATCCTCTTGTGCTAACTTGGGATGATTTTTTGAGGAGATTTGTCGAGAAATATACTCCTCTGCATTATCTGATGAAAAAGAAGATTGAGTTCTTGGAGCTGAAACAGAAGGAGATGCCAGTGGTGGACTACGAGGCCAAGTTCACTAGATTATCTCGATATGCTTTAGAGGATGTGGATACAGATAAATAGAAGCGATAGAGGACATTAGGTTCTAATTCTCAATTGTCACAGAAAAAGAAGAAGTCAGATACAAAACTGCCTCAGGACACATGTGTTAGTGTTGGTAGACAGTCTGAGAGAGGGACTAGAGGTGGGAGTACCTGACCTCTAATTTATCCTAGAGATAAATCCTGCAGGGACACTAGAAAGTTGTGTTTCAGATGCCAGCAGCCGGGAAATTTTGTTAGGGACTGTCCACAGCAACGAGTATCTTAAGGAGGTCGTGACTCTAGATAGAGTAGTGTGGGTGAGGTTTGTACTACGATAGTGAGTGGCAGTAGCCGAGGTAGAGGTGGACGTGGTTCAGGGTTTATGGATCAGTTTCCAGAGGTGGGGCTAGTAGCTCCGGTACAGCTAGTAGAGCTAGTGGATCAACGGCACCAGCGGGGTCAGGTTCACAGGCTAGAGTCTATGCTATGACATGAGATGAGGCAGCAAAGGATTTGGACATCATCACTGGTGCTATTTTTTTACTTATCCTGCTTTAGTAATGATTGATCCGGGTTCTACTTGTTCCTTTGTGAGCGAGAGTGTTGTCGAGCAGATAGGTGGTAGTGTAAAGCAGTTGGGATACACTGTTTCTGTATCTATGCCCACAGGTAGTACTGTGATAGTATAACATATTTTGCGACATTGTGAGCTGAGGATAGGTGAGTCCACTTACCTAGCCAATTTGATTTTTTTGAAGATGGCTGAGTTTGGCATCATTCTGGGTATTGATTGGTTATCTAGAAATCGAGCTATAGTCAATTACTATTCGAAGGAAGTCGTTATTGAAGTTAACAGCGAGAAATAGGTGTTATTGGTAGGTAAGAGAAAAATTGTGCCTACTTGTTTGATTTTATCAGAAGCAGATGCAAGGTTGATTTGAGAGGGTTGTGATGCCTATTTAGTTTCAATGATTGATGTGAATCAACCGAAATTAGAGGTACGAGACGTACATATTGTACGTGATTATCCTGAGGTGTTTCTAGATGAGTTACCTGGATTACTGCCACAGTAAGAGACTGATTTTAGGATAGAGACAGTACCAGGTGCTGCACCGATATCGATTCCACAGTATAGAATGGCAGTAATGGAGCTGCAGGAGTTGAAAAGACAGCTAGAGGAGCTGTTGGATAAAGGGTTTATATGCCCTAGTGTTTCACCTTGGGCGCACCTAAGTTATTTGTACGGAAGAAAGACGGTAGCATGCGGTTGAGTATAGACTATCGTCAGTTGAATAAGGTGACAGTGAAAAATAAATATACGTTGCCACGGATAGATGACTTGATAGATCATCTACGAGGAGCTACAATGTTCTCTAAAATTGACCTCAGGTCGGGATATTGGCAGCTGAGAGTTGAGGATAGTTCAGTTGAGAAGACAGCTTTTTGGACTCGTTACAGGCATTTCGAGTTCATTGTTATGCCTTTTGGGTTGACGAATGCACCAGCAGTTTTTATGGCATTGATGAATAAGGTATTTCAACCTTATTTGGATCAGTTTGTTGTTGTCTTTACTTATGATATTTTGGTGTATTCGAGAGATAGAGAGGAGCACGGGAGACATTTGAGGATAGTGCTCGAATTGCCAAAAGAAAAAGAGCTTTATGCTAAATTCAGCAAATGTGATTTCTGAATGTCAGAAGTTGTTTTTCTAGGACACGTTATCTTTGCTGAGGGAGTGAAATATAATCCTAGTAAAATAAAAGTAGTTCAGAAGTGGGAGCCTCCGAGAACAGTTACTGAGGTTCGGAGTTTTCTGGGTTTAGCGGGTTATTACCATCGATTTATCTAGGATTTCTAGACCGATGACATCTTTGTTGAGGAAAAATGTTCCATTTATTTGGAATGACAAATGCGAAGGAAGTTTTCGCGAGTTGAGGAAAAAATTGCTTGAGGCACCATTGTTAATGTTACCTTCATCAAAGGGTGGATTTGTCGTATATACAGATGCATCTAGTGCTTGATTGGGTGGTGTGTTAATGCAAAATGGCCGAGTGATTGCGTATACCTCAGGTAGCACCAAAATGTATAGAGACATGCGAAAGATGTATTAGTGGGTTAATATGAAGAGGG
This sequence comes from Breynia disticha f. nivosa, assembly GCA_948193385.1. Classification (NCBI taxonomy): domain Eukaryota; kingdom Viridiplantae; phylum Streptophyta; class Magnoliopsida; order Malpighiales; family Phyllanthaceae; genus Breynia; species Breynia disticha. The sequence goes on along the minus strand of CANYCX014386590.1, from coordinate 10,598 downwards.
AGATCGCAGACTTTGTAGCTCGATGTCTGTCTTGCCAGTAAATCAAGGCAGAACATCAAGCTCCTGCAGGAAAATTGAAGCCGTTAGAGATTCCCGAGTGGAAATGGGAAAAGGTGACTATGGATTTCATTATGGGGTTGCTGAGGACCTTTAGGAAGCATGATGCCGTATGGGTTATAGTCGACCGATTGACGAAATCGGCGCACTTTTTGGCTATTCGACAGGATGATACTTTTGACAAGCTGGCAAGCTTGTACGTTTCTGGGGTAGTGAGATTGCATGAAATGCCTATATTTATTGTGTCGGACAGATATCCGCGATTCACTTCTCGATTCTGGAGGAGCTTACAGGATGCTATGGGCACCAGACTTAATTTCAGTACAGCGTTCCAACCTCAAACTGACGGTCAGTCTGAGCGGACGATTCAGACAGTAGAGGACATGTTGAGAGCGTGTGTGTTGGAGTTCGGGGGTAGCTGGGATGATCACTTGCCCTGATTGAGTTTGCTTATAATAACAGCTACCACTCGAGTATTGGCATGGCGCCTTATGAGGCGTTATATGGTCGGAGATGTCGGAGTCCAGCTAATTGGGATGTTGAGGGCTTGCGACAGATTGGGGGGCCAGAGTTAGTGCAGCAGACCTTAGAGAAGGTGAATATAGTGAAGAAATGTATGCAGGAAGCTTGGAATCGCCAGAAAAGTTACTTTGATCGACACCACAGAGAGGTTTCATTCGAGGTTAGAGATCGGGTATTCTTGAGAGTGTCGCCTTGGAGAGGCGTAATTCGATTCCGGAAGAAGGAAAGATGAGTCTGAGATATGTGGGACCGTACGAAATTATTGAGAAGGTTGGACCACTTGCCTATCGATTGCAGTTACCAGAGGAGTTATCTAGACTTCATAATGTTTTCCACGTATCGATGTTAAGGAGATACCGTTCTGACCCGAGCCACGTGCTCAACCCTCCAGAGTTAAAAAATTTTCGACGACCTTACCTACGAGGAGGAGCCCGTAGAGATACTGGATCGGCAGATCCTGAAGCTTAGGAATCGAGAGATTTCGATGGTAAAGGTGAAGTGGAGCTTCCACTCACCTAAGGAAGCGATGTGGGAGGTGGAGAGCGATATGCGAGAGCAGAATCCGCACTTATTTCCCAAAATTTGAGATGTTGGAGGTATGTTTCCTTAAACTTGATATGATTGAGTTGTGTTAAGATGAGATGGTATGTTAATGAGTGAGTTAGAATTTGGTTGCGATTAACCTAAGTGTTGGATCCTTAGAAACCTAACTTACCTGTAATTTTGGGGACAAAATTTCTTAAGAGGGGGAGAGTTATAACGCCCAAAAATTCTTTCGGTTTAAAATAAGGAAAATGTAGATTAAAGGGAAGGTTAATTAGCGATAAGTTAGGTATAATTATACGTGGTATATGGTATGTTGAGTGTTGAAAGATGTGAAATTCATTGTTAATGAATGTTAATTGAGTGGAAAAGATAGTTATTTAAGTTAGAAAACATGTATGTATAAATATGTACAAGTTAGGAGACGAAAAGGACTCAAAAACTACCGATTCGGGCGAAAACAGTGCTTTAGAACTGATGGCACGGTGTGGGCACTGTCATGCCCAGGGGCGTGCTCATCAGGAAAAATTGGGCTGGGGCACGGCCCATGCTCAGGGCGTGCCCAGCTGCTGTTTTTAAAACAGAACCCTCGGCTTCCTTCTTATTTCACACAAAAACCTTCCTTTTTCCACCCAAAACTCACCAAAACACTCCAAACACGACCTAGGATCATTCTAACCTTAAAACCTACCATAAAACAACAAATCTACACTAGATTAAACACATTTCAGCCTCCGATCAGCCTCATCTCTCTCTAGGTTAAAAACAAACGGGATTAAGGTAAAATTTTGATTTTCTAGCCGTAATGTGTTACAAATTAGGTGCATTGTGTAGGGTTTTGTTAGGTTTTGAATGTAGAACAATATTCTATACACCATAGATCTAAAAACGTCTGTTTTTGTAAGATTCAAGAAATTTAGGCTTTTGGGAATTTTATGGGTTTTGGAGAAAATCTGTAGGAAATGATTTAAATGATATGCATTGTATGTTATTTGATAGAAATGTGAATTGTATGCGTGTAGGTAATGATATTCACAATCCAAATCGGGATTCTAGCGGCAGATTCAACCCTAGGACCCGAGGTAAGTGCTTATTTGCCACTTACTTGGTGTTGTATGATTGTTATGCGTTATTTTGGATTCGCATGATGTTCGTAAGTAAGAAATGAAAAAGTTGTGGCTCGATTTTGTTGATTCGTAATGGGTTCTTAGGAACCAAACTATGTGCTTGTTGATGGTATGTGACAAATTGATATATGATTTAACGTTGATTTTGATGAGTTGTGATGTGCTTGAGAAATGTTGGATGTATATATATTGATGTTTATATTGTGAATGAGATCGTTGTTGGAATGTTATGCATGATGATAAATGGAATTTGATAAGTTGAGCTTATGTTTGAGAAATGTGATTTTGGCATAGCATTTCAACATGTGCATGGGCATTTTATGTGTGTTCATGTTGGGGCTTTGTGGCTGAGTTATGCGTGAATAGGAGTGGACTCTCCTTGAATGAAAACAGGGGCCTTGTGGCAAATACGCGCAAAAGGGAGTGGACTCTCTCTTTAAATGATATGGGACCTTATGGTCAAAGCGCAATAAAACAGGGGCCTAGTGGCCAATATGCACAAAAGATAATGGAATTTCTCTTAAAATGTGAAGACTCCAAAGCATGGCATTGTATGTTGAATTGAGGCATTTGCATACATATGCACTCATGATACATTCTTGGATTGGTATATTGACGTAATGCATGTGAGAAAATGGTTGTGTTAGAATTTTGAGATGTTATGAAATGTTATGGATGTTATATGGGTGTCTTATGAATTGATTGGTATATGTTGATGGCATTGTTGGATGATATGATTTGAGTGAATTTTGTTGTGTTGAATAATATTTAAGAAATTATAAGATGTTGTGGTGATTGGTAAGAATGTGCAAAATAGGAATAAAGCAAAATTTCGATGTGTTAATAGGGGGAAAAAGGTTAGTTAAACTGATTGAAATGTATGTTGAATGTGGATATTTGTCTTATGGATTGTTAGCATGTTTAAGTTGAGTTTGTAGGCTGATTTTTGTGAGTGCAGTGCTCAGGCACGAGCTTAAGCTGGAAGGCATGTTCAGGCGCGAGCCCAAGCTTAAGGTCGTGGTGGTAGGGCAAACAATTTGGCCTGGCACGAGCCCCAACTAGAGGTCATGCTCTGACACGAGCTCAAGCTAGAGGTCGTGCTCTGGCACAGCCAAGGAATTGGCCACGGCACGAGGTCGTGTCGTGCCTGGTTGGAGAGCACGATCGTGCTCTCCTGGAAACAGTGATTCCTATGCAATTTTTGTTGATTTAAAACCTCATATTAATTTGAAAAATGTTCTAAGATCTGGCTAATGTATGTTAATAATTGAAGATGAGGTTTCATAGCGGCTAATTACGTAAACATTTGAATTTAATCGTGAACTTGAATGTTGTTGTGGAATGTCTTTAGGATGCCATTTATGGTTTAAGGGAGAATAAGGCCGGAATGGCCAAAGTCTCCCCTGCACCCCGGCATGTAGAGACATTAAGGGAAAACTTACTGAGTATATAAAATATACTCACCTATCATTGTTGGATTCTATGCAAATCGTTAGTAACGACTGGGATTTGATTTTGGAGCAGAGCACGACGTGTGATACGGACCGATTAGGTCGGCTTCTAGCACATTTTGGATTTTTCACATTATGAATTTTTTATAGCCATATATACGTCAGTATAGGCTTTTAGCATGTGCATCCTTTTTAAACCAAAAACCATTGCTTCATCGTACTCAATTTCAGGTGTATTGGATTTGGTTTTGATGTAATGCATATGCTACTATTTTGCTTTACATATATATATATATATATATATATATATATATACATATATGTACTTTTACTTTATTTGTGTTGATTGTAAATTTAGTTTTAAAATGTTTAAAACAAAATTAGGTCCCAAAATCGTATTATATTAAAAATGGATTTAAAAGAAATTGGGGTTCACATTTAGTGGTATCAGAGCGGATTGGGTGGTGTGTTAATGCAAAATGGCCGAGTGATTGCGTATACCTCGCGTCAGTTGAGACCACACGAGGTTAATTATCCAACACATGACTTTGAGTTGGCAATAATTATCCATGCTCTGAAGGTTTGACGTCATTATTTGTACGGAGAGACTTTTCAGATCTTTACCGATCATAAAAGTCTTAAGTACATTACTACACAACGAGAGTTAAATCTTCAACAGAGGAGATGGATAGAACTTCTGAAGGATTATGACTGTACAATTGAATATCATCCTGGAAAGGCAAATGTAGTTGTCGATGCTTTGAGAAGAAAATAAAAAGGGGATGATGATATAGTAACGTATAGAGCAGAGTCTCTATTTGTGTTACGAGAGCTTCGTGTACAGTTGGATCTGATTGAGGATCAGATGTTGGCTAATTTCAGTGTTTGACCGCATATGAGAGAGTTGATTGCATCAAGACAGATCGAGGATGATTATTTGATGCAAATCAAAAAGAAAGTGGAGAAAGGGAAAGTGGCTACAGTACATCGACTTGATGCTGGAGTGTTATATTATCGAGATCGACTATGTGTTCCTAATATTTTAGAGTTGAAGAACGAGTTGATGACAGAGGCTCATTCTTCAGCTTTATTAGTTCATTCTGGTAGTACAAAGATGTACCGAGATATGAGAGATTTGTACTGGTGGGTACATATGAAAAATGATATAGCTGAGTTTGTTACTAGATGTCTTCCTTGTTAGCAAATCAAGGCAGAACATCAGGCGCCAGTAGGAAAGTTGAGACCACTTGACATTCCTGAGTGGAAGTGGGAGAAGATCTCTATGGATTTTGTGATTCGGTTACCAGGGACGTTACGACGTTGTGATGCTATCTGGGTGATTGTCGATCGATTGATGAAATCAGCGCACTTTTTAGCTATCCGACAAGAATATATGTTGGATAAGCTAGCTGGGTTATATGTTGCTGAGATGGTCAGATTACATGGTATTCCTACATCGATAGTGTCTGATCGGGATCCTTAATTTACATCGTGATTTTGGCAGATTTTGTAGAATGCAATGGGTACTCGTTTGAGGTTTAGTACGACCTTCCATCCTCAAACACATGGTCCGTCAGAGAGGACGATCCAGACAATTGAGGATATGATTCGGGCTTTGGTGTTAGAGTTTGGAGGTAATTGGGATGATCATTTTTCATTGGTTGAGTTTGCATACAATAATAGATTCCGATGGTGTTGGTGAAATGGAGTTTCCATTCGCTGAAAGAAGCTACTTGGAAGATTGAGTCTGATATACGAAGATAGTATCCTTATTTGTGTCTCGAGTCGACTTCGGGATCATAAGGTATGATTTGATCCGAGTTTAGGTGGTGATTTAGTGTTGCGATGTTCTTTTGAGATCTAATTTCAAGTTAAGAAAGAAAACTTAACTTGATTTGATATTTGACTTGAAAGGAATGGCTTAGATCGAAGATGTGAAGTGTTTGAGACTCGACGATAATGTTACCGGTACGTTTCTAATTACGGGCCTGTTCTGCGGATATGTATAATTCTATTTTGTTGTATAATTGAAGTGTTTGGTATGGTATGTTAAGTAAAAAAATGTACCATATCGGAATTCCTTTGCGATTTGATCCGTTTGTAATTTTGGGGACGAAATTTCCTAAGTAGGGGAGATTTGTAACGTCCTGGAAATTATGGAAATTTAAATATTTTGAAAATACATTAAAATGGGATCGAATCGGATCGATTTAGGTAAGAATTGTGAAAAACAGCAGTCACCACGCTCGTGCATAACGCCCCGTGCTCATGGGTGCAAACGAGCACGACCTGTGCTCAACCTGGAAAATTGGCATGCCTTCTTGTCGAATTAATTGCAGAACGAGATCGTGCACGACTGATTTAAAACTAGTGTTAATATTTCACGGCACGACTTGAGGCACGACCCGTGCTCAAGGTCGTGTGGCCTGAAAGTATACCGAGTATTCTATTCTGAATCATTCATTTTGAAAACAGAGTAAAGGAAGCAATCAACTGAAGAGAAAATTGTAATCCTAAGTTCAGAAAGCTATTAGAAGCAAGAAACATCATATTTCAAGTAAGAATTAATCATCCAAATCAATTAAGGTAAGTATTGAACTTTGTATTGCATGGTTGATGATGAAACTTGCTGAATTTAGATTGTTTGAAGTTTGGATAACCATGTGTGGTTTCTGTAATTTGAGTTAGGATTTAGGGGAGTATTAAGAACTGAATGAATGATTGATTGTGGTTGTTTTGATGGTCTAGAAGGATCTAGACGAGTTTGATTTGGAAGATTCGGAATTATGTAATTTGAGTTAGGATTTAGGGATTTTCCTTTAACATAACTAATTAAAACCTTTAATTAGCTTAAGTAATGTTAAGGAAGATTCGAAATTATGTATTGATTCATATGTGATTATGAATTCTGTGAATATGCTCATGTTTAAAATGATTGTTTGCATGCTCGATTGGCTATATGTCGTGTTTGATAGTGGTATGTTATTTATGATGAAAATGGAAGTATGTTATTGCTTTGTGAGCATGTGTATGTGTGAGAATATCTGGTCCTTGTGATCATAGCCATAGTGGTCGAGGTTATGATTTGGCCTTTATGGTCATGGTCTTTATAATCGATATTTGGCCTATATAGTCATGGCCCTTGTGGTTGAATATTAGAGATATGTAAGCCCCAGACATTAACCTTCAGAAAATAGGTGTGCATGTGCATACGTGATTGTGGCATTCATTGCTGGTTTAATAAACTTGCATGTGGGATAATGGATGCTGAACATGTAAATGTTGTTGAGCTGTTATGCTTGTGTTATTGAGAATGAATTGAGCTTGTAGGCTTGAAAGTGTATGTTTGAGTATATTGTGCTTTTAAATGACTTTACTCTTAATTGAGTTTAAAACTGTGTTTTGAATGTACATATAACATGTATGATATACTAGAAATGTATATAATTGGAAACATATTACTTAAACTCAACAAACATGAAATCAGAATTTTAAAGTGGAAAACAGAAGCTTGGCATGCCCTCGTGCTGTCCAACGCGCCCTCGTGCTTGGGTAAATATGGGAAGTGATTATGAGCACAGTATCATTTTCGTAGCTGACACGTTCGTGTTGCCTGGAAAATTAATACTTGAGCACGACTCGTGTTTATTTGGTGTGACGTGTTGTTTGGGAGAATGACATGACCACGCCCTCATGTTCGTTTGACATGACCCGTGATGTTCCCCTACATTTCATTTATTCTTAATGAATTGTGATTCACTTACTGAGTATATCTTTATACTCACCACTTTCATTGTTTAAATGATGTGCAGATTATAGGTAGCTGCGAATGGATCAGATTGGTGGTGATCAGAGGCAGTTTACGATATACATCTGAGGTCCAGCTCTGGAGACTTTTGTTTCAGTTTAGATTTTGTATTGTATATACTATGTATATATGTGTTTAGGTACATTTTCAAATTAATTTATTTATTTTCCGCGCGTGTATGTATAAAATGTTTGGATACAATTATGTTTATAAAGAAAGATTTTTCTGAGTAATTCTATATTTATTACAATTGTGAGTTCAAATTTGGAAAATTATTTTAAAATTTTGAGCTTCACAATTTCTCCTCTTCTTCCACCAAATTTTATTTTTAACATTTCGCGAAAAATTTATTCTCATTTCTTCTACGTATTTTATTTTAAATTTAATTATATGGAAATTTGAGGACGTTACACAAAGTCTTAATTTGGGCCTTAGCAGAATTAAAAGCTGAATTATAAAAATTAAAACGAAAGAACTAATTGGTCAAACGACTGGTTAAGCATTGTGTGAGTGAAAGTTAAATCAAGTTGAGCAACTTCGATAACGTAATAACCCCTTGTGGGAACAATAATATTACATACGACTCGGGATACCAAAGGAAAGAAAATAGAGATGTACTTGTTGATGGAATTAGGAGACTGAGTTAAAGCATATTGATGATTTGATTGGAGAGTGTGAATATTGAGGTTGGTATTGCTCATCCTCTCTTTTGAAGCTAGTGCCAGGGTTGTAATTTTATGAGGAAGAGGTTCTTTAACTTCCTATGTGTTTCTCTTGACCAAGGTTAGGACATTACTTGCATTTTCTGTAAATGTTCTGCATTCCTTGCATTTTCTTTCTCATACATACACAAATCATTTCCTTGTTACCTACCTTGGGCTGGCATTATCCGATAGATGGGAGATCGCGAGCATATATGTATTTATGAAAGTTAAATAAGAAAGGCGTTTGAGGAAAAGAAATAAAGCAAGTTATAATGATGGCATGTAGATAACAGTTGAGGAGTATGACATGATCAAAGGATGACGTGATTGTTTGACGATAGAGAAAGATAGAGTTTTATATGTATACATTGGTGCTAGGATTAACAATGAGAAAAGCAAAGTACCTAGCACACATGATGAGGAAAGGGTTGAGCGTTGTATAGCGGCAAGTCGGATGAACTTATGTCAAGTTTAAGCTGACAGTTGTTAAGTAAGGTGGTTGAAACCATATATACGGGTTAAAGAAAAAGAAACTATAATGAGGTATCTCTATTGAGTGTAAAAAAATAGACTGTTAAATTTTGGGGATGAAATTTCCTAAGGGGGAGAGCTGTAATGCCCTAAAAATTATAATCTAATTATGCAAAAAATATAAAGAGAATAGTAGGAAACAGTCTAGGGAATGGTTTGCCTAAACTGTTCACCAAACCATTTCAAATAAGGACAAAACTTAATTTACCACGGTCTGAAAGCTGGAAATGGATAGACAAAAAGTTTATGTAAACCGTTTGCTAAACCATTCTGAACGAGCAGGATTTTAAAATAGCAATGTGATTGAGAAGGAAAGAGAGTAAAAGCATATTTACAAAACCCTAGCCGACTTCTCTAGTTTTCAAACCCTCAAAACACCATCCAAATCTTTCTAAGCCTCAAATCCTTGCTTCCAATACGTAGAAATTCGTAGCTTGCACGGAAGGACATAACCTAGACGAGCACCATGAAGCGAATTCCAGCAAGGTAAATTCTTAATCTAGATGGAAATTTGAGTAAAAGAGAGGGGTTTGTGTAGGATCTTCTAGGGTTTTTATGGTTATTCATAATTGCAACCGTATTTAGCTTCACATTGTGATATTTGTGAGGGATTGATGATCCTAGGGTTTGAGTAGCTGAGGATTTGTGAGGATTAAAGGTTAGAATGTGAAATTAGGTTCTAAAATGTGCCTAATGAATGAAATGTGGGTATGCTTGAGAGTTGATACAGAAAATGTGAAACAATGTGAGATCTAGGGTTTTGGGTCAAGAGGATAATTAGGGTTTTGCCTAATTTGAGTTTTAATTGATTTAATTGAGACGTAAAATGGTATATTTGCATTAATTTCTTGATGAATGATATTACAGGAGGTGAGGTTCGGACATTAGAGCGGAGTTGAGCGATGAGTCGACATCACAGAATTCGAGGTAAGTGTCTACATTTACCATTGTAGCTTTTGTATCTGTATGGGTTAATCATACATGATAAACCATATACGTGTTAAGATGGTAGTGAACTGGAGTCATAAATGGACTTGGTTATGGTTTTGTTTATGTGATTATAGGACATGATCGATCTTATATGAGTGTGTATGTTCTTGTATGTTGGATGTGAATGAGTATATGACTTGCAATGGAAATTAAGCTTGACTTCAGGTGATTTTTTGATTTCAAGTATGAAATGTGTGAACCTGTGATTGTGGGAATTGTGAGATGTTCTTACTTTGGAATAATAAGAGGATTGCATAAGCCATGCTTACTTATAATGTAAATGTTATGTTATGGTTATGCTTATAATGAGATTAAGTATGATGGCATGGTTATGCTCGTGCATGATGAACTCACTTATATTCATATGAAATGGAATTTTTGCAAATGTGCATTTTGATATATCCTTATGAGAGAGTGCTTGTTACTATGATGTATAAGCCATGATATGTGACGAATGTAAACAATAATTTTCATTCATGTTATGATGACATTGGATTAGCATAATGGTGTGTTCATTTGAAAATGAGAAAAGAAAAGGGAGTTGCCCAATTATGGGAAAGAACGAGAGCTCTTGAAAATTCAAAAAAAGGGAGTTGCCCAAACGACTAAAAGAGCAAGAGCTCTAAGAAAAAAATGATAAGAGGGGAAGTTGCCCACATTTGAGGAGAGAGAGAGATCTCTCAAGAAAATAATAGAGAGCAAGAGCTCTCTAACCGAAAGTATTTGTGACCCCCGAATTTAAATATTATCTGCGTATAACTCCCCTCCTACAGATAATACCTAAACCCGGAAATCAAAGTTTAAATAGAAATATAATTAAAACATCATTCAACTTAATTTGCAAACCTTCATACATATAACATAA
>CANYCX014382809.1:0-13087 GCA_948193385.1 Breynia disticha f. nivosa | reverse complement strand
CACAGAAATCTTCAATCTGGTAGGTCTCCGGCTTGAATTTCCACGTCTTCCGGCTCTGCGAATAGTTCTCGGGTCGTCAATAGCTCTCCAAAACTGTCTAACCCTTTTTTTTCTCATAAAATCTCTTATATACTAGGGTTTCTCGAGCTCATAAGTTGGAAACGGCCAAATGGAACGGCCATTAGACCGTTCCTTTATCCCGTTCTGAAGACCATCGTAGGGAACGGTGAGGAAACAGCTAGTATGCCCGTTTCGAGTGGTCGTTCCGACGCCGCGTTAGAAACGATTTTGAGAAATGGCCGGCCTTCCCGTTTTGATGCCGTTTCGAGCGTGACCAGTGTTTGGAACGACCAGTTGACCATTTTTGCTTGGCGGTTCTTCTGAAGGCACTTCATTTTCCTTGGTTTTTGCTCCGTTTTGACCTGTATTTTGCCTTTTTCGCTCCAAACTTCGTGCATGACCTAAAACTATAAGAAATGAATAAAATTACGCGGATATCTTGCCGAAATTCACCTAAAAACCAGAGAAATTCCGTGAAAATATATAGAAAATATATGAATAAAACGGCATTTATCAGGAAGCATGTTGCCAAAACAAAAAAAACAGTTGACTAGGAGACATACTTTGGATCATTTCATCTTTTAAAATTTAAAGATTTGAAGGAACAAGGTTTTTGTAATTGTCAAGCTATATATTATGGACTATATTTTTACCATTACATATTGATCTTTAAAATTGATGCATGATAAAAAAAGAGAAAGAATACTTCAGTTAATGGAACTAGAAAGTGATTGCCAGGTAGTTTGAACACCTAATTAATAGATGTAATTAGGTGAATCAAATTAGTAAAATTAAACTTAAGGTTTTAATTAGGTGTTCTGAGAAGATTTAGAATAAATTTTTAGTAATTCCTGTCTAACAATAGAATCCATAGTTGTTTAGATCTTTCACAATAACTCTAAAGTCATTCTAAGATCGTATGTGGATTGATCATTTGGTAGCTCTTAGTTTCATTGCACTTTATTCTTCATTTCTTGCTTGCTTTACTTGTCCAGATTGTTATTTGTTTAGTTTACACTTAGTTAATTAAATTGTTTTCAGTTCGAGTGAACACTAAAGAATTAGAAAATTAGCAAACAATAATTTGTCTTCCCTTAGGTTTGATAAAATGGTCTAAAATTACTCAACCCTATACCACTTGGATGTGTGCACTTGCGCTAGATAGGCCTTAGTTTAAGACTTTAATGAAAGACATTTTAAGAGTTTTTGGTTTGGTGATGGAGCAAAATTTGATGAGCTTATTTATAGGATTGAAGCTTCAAATCCCATGTTAACTTATGTTCAACAGTGTAAGGTGTTTATTTTAAACTTAGCTAGCACTGGAGCAAAGTTAGCTTCTAATGCTCGCGCAATGCAACTTAAAAGTTGTAAAACCATTCGTCGTCCTTTCTTTGACATTGTTTTGGACAGGATTGAGAACATTCCTGATGATCTATTTGTTAGATTTGATTCAATGTTGCCTCTTTCACATATAGAATTCAATATGATTAACTTAGAGAGAGATGACGATGAGATTGGTGGATGATGATGATCTTTGACTTAATAAAACCCTACAATGACAATTGTGCTCCCAGCTATGAATGAATGAGATTGAGGCCTTATTTTTCATATCTAGGATATGAACATTCACAATCCTTCTTTTTATTATTGATGATGATATTTTGTTAGAAAAGGCTAGTCACCTTGGACGAAATTTGGTGTTATTTTATTTTGATGATTGTTGTTTGGATATTGTTGAGATATGATATATGTTTATCATGTTAAACTTATATATTTAGTTTAATTAGTTTTGTGATTCATTTTATTTATTTTTAATTTATAACATGTGTGTTATAAATGATAATTAGTTTTATACTTGTATAAATGTTAAATAGAATGAAATGAGAATAAAAATTAAACTAAGTTAGATATTTATTGTGTTAAATCTTGTCAATACCATTTGTTGAATATTGAGAATTTTAATTCTATGTTCATAAATAATATTTAATTAGTTTAAATATTATTTTCCCGTTTAAAATTATTTAGTACAATTTGTGAGAAATTTTGTATTTTGAGATAAATAAAAGTTTTGTAATTTTAATTTATCACATTATGAACATAAGGTTAACTAGGTTGTAGAAACTTAGCAAATATAACTAAAATTATATCCTTAGAGCATTTACTATTTAATAGTTAAATTCTAATATAGTGAATGTATTAGCTCAAATAAAATCGTAGTTTTACCATATCGTGTGTAGAGCTCGATATTATATGAGCCAAACACTATATTGAAATTTAATGACATAAGTAGTAAGTCAAAATTAATGCTACTAAATTCCTTGTTTAAAGTGCAATAGTTAATATTTATTTGAGTAATAAATGATTAACTTCATACTACTTCCAAAAGCGATTAATGCTGAAATAAATGTAATGATACATTAATTTCAAGAAGTAATAATCGTATAACTTGGAAAGATAATATTTTTCGTGTAAACAATTGAAGCTAAGATCTTTAAAGTCTTCATTTTGAAAAGTCAAACTCAAGAAATGTACTATAGGTTAACATAATATGAATGTTTGTTTTATGCGAAATAAAATAAGAGGATTTCATAGTTCACATCATGAAAATTTCTAAATGTAATAAATTATGTGTGGAGTTACTAAGAATCATATGTGTTAGTCACAAATGTCGTGATTAAAAGCTTAGAAGCTTATATGATTTACAAGCTTAGTAAAATTACTTAGTAGATAACTAATGTGCATAAATATCCAAATAATCTTATCTATTCCTCTGGAAATGTTTGCTGGGAGAGCTAGTCCACATGGAACACTAACTTAGACTTGATAAATATATAGGTTATTTATCGAGAAAATTCTTGGAAAGGAAATTTGAGAAATTTCTTAAATTAAGGATATTATCAAGGAATAAGCTTCAGAATTATATTTCTTGAGAATTCAAAGACTTGAAGGAATAAAGTGAGTTTTAAACATGGATTGAAGATATTTCATTAGGTGAAATATCTTGATTATACAAAGTGTTGTAGTTTAGAGTATACACTTTAGTAAACGCACACAAGTGAGGGTGTATCATGTTTGAATATACTATTTTTGAATTTCATCTTTTGAAGATGATAAATTCAAAATTTGATTCCACTTATTGAATAATGGTGAAGTCTTCATATATCCTCAAAGTATCTAAGTGAAACTATCAAATATGCCAAGAGTGACATGAAAAGTGGGATTTAAGAAGTAATTAACTCATTCAAGTGTGTATTGAAGAAAAAGTTAATATCTTTTTTCAAATAAGCGCTTTATGTCTTAATATTACTAAAGAATGTCTTTAATAGATCTTTCAATAATAATATTTTTGGTAATATTATGTTTTGTATGGACTACAAATTCTCTAATAAGTTAGAGACAAGTTTCACAGTTATGTAATGAAACCATAAACAATAAATTGAAACTTTTAACTTTTATCAATTTTTGCTTAAGTATTATATTAGTGATAGTGATCTCATTGTATGGTTCTTACTGAAACTATTCAAAATCGAGTTGATCGATTAACAAATGGTAGGAATGTTAAGAAATTCATTGACGTAGAATTACTAAACACAAGGAATGTTTACAGCTAAGAATTAGTAGTGCGACTATTATTTGAGCTGAATTCTATTGTTATCCATTATATCATCTTTAGAAGATGATAAATTTAACGGCTAGACATAGGCCTAATTTGAGTATCATTTTAGGATATGACTATTAAAGTAATAGTTGAAATTGCTTTGGCAATATCACTTGGAAATGGGCATATAGTCGCTTATTTAATCTTGAATGTCAAGATGTGATTCAATCAAAGATACTATGGTTGAATAGTTTCACTAGTAAATTTGATTGAAGTCTAATTTCCAAATGATGGAATGGATTTGACATGAGATGTTCATTTCCAATTCCATAATAAGAGTGAAGTGGAAATTAAGGAGAATTGATCTTGTTAATCATTTTTAAGATATATGTTGGCTCATGCGATATGATCTTGAAAATACTCTCAAAAATTGTTGCTTACATATCTTGTGAAGTTTTGTGGATTAGTCATGAGAATTATTTAACTAATTCTACTCATAAGATGATTTCCAATGAACACATAAACTTTAGTCATAAGGGACTAAAATAGTAAATGAAGTATTTTGTGTAAGATACTGAATTGTGTCATAAGGACATATACTCACATTGGATTATATGAACAACTTCATATGAATTTGGGTAAGTAACAAACGTAGGTGATCAATTCTTGTGAATAGATTGCTAGATTGGGATAAAATTGGTATGTCAATTTTTCTATGAGAAATCAAGTCTGTTTTTCCTTCATGATAAGTCCACTCGAGCTAAGAATTGTAAGATTAAAGGAAGAGAAAGGAAATTAATGTGTGACAGAAAGTATTGACCATATTTATTTTGGATTAAATACTTTCTTAGAATCTTCCTTAATTACGAATGGTCCTGATCTTGACTTTAATGGAATTAATTCCAGTGGAAACTAGGAATAGAAGTAAATTCCAGCAGGAGTTATGAGTTCTTCACTCTTGTGAAAGTTTTTGAGTTTTTGAACTTGAGAATTTTAGAATTTATTTCTAGTAGTTTAGGAACTTCAGTGGGAGTTTTAAAGCTTAATCCCAATGGGAGCATTCCAAGTGTAAAGATAAGTGTTTTTGTAGCATATCTTTTAAGTTTTGGAAACGTATAATTATTTAAGGGATAAGTCTCACGACAATATTTGTGTAATGAATTATTCGTGATTCTTTTAGTAACTTCATTAGTTAAAATGAGCTATAGAAGCTATCTCGTTCCATTTATATGTTCTTAGATTAAAACAATGAGAATGTGAGTAACATTTGTTAGATCATAAGAAAGTTGAGTGGTTGTTAATCTAACCAAAGCAATGAGAACAAAATTGATGTTAGTTTGATTGAATTTTATTTATGTACTAAAATAATCAACTTGAAAGGTAAAGACCTATAAAGACCTATTGGGATCAAGTTGGATACAAAATCCAATGTAAAAAATTTAATGAGAGCATTAATATTTACAATTGAGTTTGTACAATAAATTTGAAAGCAATTTGTGAGATTCTTTAATTTTTGTATGATTTATCTCAAAAAGATTTAGTCAAGAGGATTAGACTAATATTAAGACTCATAAATCTCATATGGAGATTTAAACTATGAGATATAAGTATTAGCACATTGTGTTTCTTATAGTACAAAGTTATATAACATTAGAATGTTTAAACTTTGTGAGAGATAGATTGGTATTTTTCATATTAGTTGTGATAATATCATGTATGAATTGAGATGAATTGAGTCATTCTAATTTGTGTATAAGTGATACACATATGTCTAGATTTCACTAATCTAGTGTGGTTTGAATGACATACAATTTGGTCTTGAAAATGAGATTTCAAGAAAGATTTATTTTTTTTGAGAATTAGTTTCTTAATAATAAATTGTATCCATTAATGATGACATAGAGAAGTTAGTTAAGTAACTTGTTGTATGGTAGTCCATATGTAAATTGTACATCTTATTGAGTACAAGAGTATAGCTTGTTTGAAAGAGTCAGAATCTTGTTAATTACAAGAGTGACTTGTACTATAAGTTATGAAGCTTGTTTTGTACAAGAGGAGTTTTACTATGCTAAAAGCGTTGGCTAGAGGTAGATAATATTAATCCATGAAAAGAGTTGGAGGAAGTAGAATGAAATATACTTGTGGAGCATTAAAATGTAGATTTTAATTGTAACGCACTCCATTTTTTGTTATTTTAAGATTTAAATAAAATATTTAATAAAAATAAGTAGAAAATTTTTCGCGAATTAATTAAATCATAGTTGAGTGGAGGAAATGAGAAATAAGGAATAATAATAAATTTAGAGTGTTTGGTTATCGGGAAAAGTGAAAACCGGAGGAAAGATGGCCAATAGAGCCCGAGGGCAAAATCGTCCAATCGAATATATATTTATGCATTGTACCTATCTCTCTCTTCATTCACTCTCTCTCTCACGTATCTCTCTCTCAAAAATGCTCCAAAGCTCGGGAACCCTAACCAACCTTGAATATCATCGAATCTTGGTGTTTGGGAGTTGTAGATTAGATTTAAGCTCTTGATTCGGTAAGTTTTCTCGTCTAAGATTTCTTAAATCCCGTTTTTGTACCTTGATCATAGTTTTTAGCCTTAAAACTATGTCGTTTAAGCTCCGATTTGAGCGTAAAATGGCTCTTCGGAAAGCTTAGAATGTGTACTAACCTCTGGTAGCTATTTTTGGTGTTTATACCTGTGTTAGGTGACCGAAATCGACGTTAGAACATCAAAGGTGAATAGTGACGTGATTGGGTTTTTCAACCCTAAGTTCGATTCCGTGTTTTGTGGTTTAGGTAAGAAACTTTGAGCCCTGTTGAGGTTAATTTAATTGTCAATTTAAATTATTGTTGGTTGAGGAGAGAGAAGATAACGAGCTTGTGAAATCAGGGTAGTGGTTAGTAAGAAGAGTGAGAGAAATGATAGTAATGGAAGTGTGAAGGATTAGTTTGGTGTAAGGTAGTTATGAGAGGTGGTTAGAAGCATTTAAGGAAGTTAGTGAAGAGAGGAGGAAAGAATTAATAAGGTTGTTAGAGTTATTAATGATAGGAAGGGAAACATGGATAAAAACAATCACCTAAGCACATAAATAAGAAATTGTCATTAAATTTTGGTTTGTATGGCATTATGATTAAGTAATTAATATAAATTATGAATTGTTTATTAGGAGGTTAGAATCCTAGAGAGGGGAGTTCAAGACCGGAGATTTAGGCATGTTTCGCCAGGTAAGCAACGTGAGCACAACTCTTTATGTTTATATGTTTCTTGCATGTGAGTTGTGTGATTTGATTGAGTAAGGGATGATTATGTGATTGGAGTGTACTTGAGTTGTTTGTGTGTAGTATGAAAAACGATGTGATGCTTTGTATCTGAGTTGTTGATTGGTATGATTATGGTTTGATGTGGATTGCTGTGTTTGGTTAATATGTACCTGACTGGAAAATGTGTTGATACTAATATGGATGGATTTGTGGAGCTATGCTGTTATGCTGTGATTTGTGATCATGTTGTGTTGTGGTTTATATATAATGATTCAGCATGGCATGGATATGCATGGTTATGTTATGTGATCATTTTCACATCATGCATACATTGGGAGCATAAGGTTAAAATGAAAAAGGCTCTTGGGAGCATGAATTTGAAATGAGGGAGGGTTATCGGCTCTTGGGAGCGTATTTGCAGTCGTATATAAAACATACGTTACTGCTGCACAGTGGAAACTCGTTGCACATTTTAGTGTTCGAGTGTGCCGGCCTATAGGGGCGTTAAACAAGCCTATTAAGGCAGAGAAATCTATGGACCATAGTAACTGTAACCTTAACTCCCGGCCGACGAGGCCCGTTTGTGAGTTGTTGAGATTGCATGATATGTTGTGTTGGTTTGGTATGGATTGATGGAGTATGATATGTGGTTTGTGAGTTGTTGAGATTGTATGATTTGTTGACTCTGAATTGATGGTAATTATATGAGATTGATTGTGGTTTGTGGAATGGTTAATGATCCAATCGGGAGGTATAATTGAGTGCGAACTTTATTGGATTATGATCGGTATATGTGAGTATAAAGTGGTTTGAATGGTAAAATTTGATTTGGAACGATATGAATTGAATTGTTGAGTGTTGATTGTGAATTAGGTTGTTTGAATTGAAGGTGTAAAGAATGCTGGAGGCCTACACGGACAAAGGGAAAATTACACGGACTTGCCCGTGTACTGAGCTAGCGTCCATGTACCACCACTGGTGTGCTACACGGACCAGAGCTAAAGTACACAGACCAGACCGTGTACTTCAGCGATTCCGTGTACCAGTTCTGGCGTGCTGCACGGACCAGAACTGAACTACACGGACCAGACCGTGTAGTTCAGTGATGACCGTAGTAGGTCAGCCAGGCCAGAATTGATTGTTTTTGACGAGTTTATCCAACATTAAGCATATATGAATGTTAGGAAGGATAAAATTGAGTTGTGATTATTGAATTGGATTGTGTAATTGATGTTTCAATTGATTGATATTGGGAGTAAAATCTCATATCTTTATATATGTATGGCTAAACATACAATTGCATATGAGTTGACCATTTTTTGTTGTGTTGCTTATTGAGTGTTATCACTCACGCGTTTTATGCCTGCTACACTCGGCAGAGAATCAAGAAAAGTAGATTTTGGATTGCGAAGGTGGTGTTTAGCTGCTCAAGTTTGGGATTCGCTACGAGAGAATCTGAGGTGGGTAGAGCACTATGTAGAGAATGTTTATTTATGTACATGACAAATCATACATGGTGCCTTACTTGTATTTTGGTCATGTTACGATTGAAATAGGATCGTTTTGGTTCTTTTTCTTTCTTAACCTGAATCATTTTGTAAACTCTTATTGTATTTGGGCTTGAGCCTTCGCAAACTGTTGTAAATTATTTTGATGAATGAAGTGTGCACATTTATTATAAAATGAGTTCAATCTTATGTCTCTCATTCTTATCTCTTTATTGCTTATTTAAAATAAAATGGTAACAAAAACTTGACTTCCAAGTTTGAATATCACTTGACAGGAAGGGAAAAAATACGTAAGTGGTACTTGAATTTGGGGGTCACATTAATGTTAGAAAGATCTATGATGGAAATACAATGCCCTATTCTTACTTAAACCGAAGAGACTAGAAGTAAGAAACAATTTCCATGTAAAGAGAGTTAGAACTATCATAAGAAGAGGATTTTGGGAAGATTGGTTTACGTACTATCTTAGATACAACTACCTCGAGGGTGTATGACAATCTAAGAAGATGGTCATAATCGATAGCTTGAGGAAGCTAATTGAAATCAAGTATCGTTTTTAAGTCGTGAGGACTTAATAACACAAGAAATTATGAGTTTAGAGCTCATTTATAAGACTACGAGAGATTTTGAAAGTAGATCTGTTTGTTTGTTAGTTTAAAATACATTTCAAAAGAAATTTGTTTCTTGATTGTTAGCGTGACATATGTCTATGAACATATAGCATTATATAAGAACTATTAAGTATAGTTCAGTATGTTGGCGGAATTTATATACTCACTTGGATAGAATTCTTAATTTGAATTGTGTTTTCAAATGTAAGAATGTAAAATGGATAAGTGAGAGTATCCATTATTCTATATTTGCCGAAAGCTATCCAATATATGGCTTAAAAAGGACAAAAGTAATAATGCGTTGACACATTAGGTGATTATGCTTTCGCATAGTGTTAAATGAAACATACGTCCTAAGTAGATTGAACAGTATGACGTATTTATGTAATATGTGTATAAGCCGACCAAGAAATGAAAAGAGAATAAAATTGATCTCAACTTTCCTCATGTGAGACCCACATAAAGTTAATAACTATAATTCACCCTTAAGACTCTTTTAAGTAACAAAAAACATATTTTAATTGATTAATTTGATAAGAACCATAAATAAGGCTATGTTAGCAATGAACAGATAGATAAGGACTTATCAATTAAACATTAAACATGTGGTAGAAAGTTATTTAAAAAGAGGAAGTTGTTTATTGTTACATATAAGTCTTTAAATCATATTACGCTTGAGCTCATTACTTTTTCATAAGAAAAAGTAATATTGTATATGAATGTTTCCGTGAGATCAAAGCGAGACAAAAACAAGTGATTATGAAATTGAATTAGGGGGAAGTCACGTTAAGCCAGGGTGAGGCAATAGTGAGATGCCTCAAAGAGCAAACTTCAATCTTTGACTAGTCGCGCGCTCTTGCCGATGTTTATTTTTTGTAAAGTAATGGTGTTACACATAGTAAGATGGTGTCTCATTATATGCGAGTGAGAGACTATTGAACTCGCTCATAATAATTTATAGGTAAAAGACATTTTAGATGTTTATTTATGAAACCAATTAAAAACCAACTGAAAAACTACCCACTATATTTTTCTACGTGGAAGTCAGCCACAAACGCTAGTTAGAAAGAGTCTTTTGTTGGGAGAAAGAGAATACCATCATTTTACCATTGTTGTCGACATCATCCTACTTCCAAAAAAAGAGAATTGCATCATTTTACCATTGTTGTCGACATCATCCTACTTTCTTTCGAAAGCAATTTGTGTTGTTTACTAAATACATTCGGTATAGAGTGCGGGCAAAATTCGTATTCAGTATACATAAAATTCGTACCGAGTATACTTTTGCATACTCGAGAGAAAGGGAGCCAAAACGATCTAGTGAAGGAAGGACTGGAACTGGCTCTTGGTATATAGTTTTTCTGCTGCGTCAAGAACAAATAAGTCGTGTGTTTACTCTTTTATTGACACGGCATTTACTTTCAAAATACTACTAGGCTTTTTTTTAAAAATAAAATTTGCGTATTAAACTTAACAAAATTCCTAAAAAACGATTGATTGATTGTGTAGCACCTTCATTTTTCTTTTGTTTATTGGTCGTGTATGGTTTTAATTATTACTTTCTTTTCAATCCAACTTACATTAGCTTCTATTATGTAATTCGACTACAATTATTAAATTATTAGCACTTGACATCTAAGGTTTTGTTCATAAAATGCTGAGTGTATTTGTTACCCAGTTGCTCTTGCGAAACTCTTCATATAAAAATATATTCTGCTCAACTCGACTGAGGCAGAGTCTTCTTATACTAATTCAATATCACAATACAAGACAAGAAATGTCACTTTCTCTAGGCTTGACCAAAAAACAAATCATTAAAAAATGCAATGTTTTACACATTAAATCGATATAATCAACAAATTAAAAATGGGAGAACAAAATTTGAGAAATTGTTAGAGCATATCAGATATAGTTAAATTTAAAGAGAATTTTTAAGCGAATAAAGAGTTTGTAAATGTATAAAGAGTAAAAAAATAAATGGGGACAAATTTTTGTATTAACTTTTAACAAAAGTAATGAGCAATTTGGAAGAAAAGAAAGAGTAAACAGAGTTGAACCAACCAAACAAACAAATGTTATGTGTATTGAAATTTTCAATATGAGTCAAGAAGCGAAAGAAAATTCAAAAATAACAAAGCTAAAGTTTTGTGACCACAACGACAATAGTGACAAACGACATCTACCTTATAGTATATATATGACTGAACGACAGCTTCTGGTAAGACTGGTTGATTTAAATATTTGCAATTATCTCCCTCTGCTCTTATATACACCACCAAAATTCACACTCATTTTGTTTACCAATTTCGTCTTCTTTAAGCAATGAAGATATATAGTATTTGCCGCTTTCGTTATAGAAGTAAAAGAAAGTTCATCAGTGTAATATTAGTCATAATAATTGCACGATGTAGCAGGATGTCTTATATTACAACCGCATTAGTTTTATCAATTTAAATTATAATATATTTCATAAATTATTTTATGAAATTTTTTTAAAGGACTATTTATAAATAAATAAATTTATTCATTAAGCTTATTATCTTTGTAGACATTTAAAAAAATTTATAGACAATAATTTTTGTGGAATTGTGTATATTGTATTTATTTATTTATTTATAGATAAATTATTTATTTATTGATTGTTAAATTTATTTATTTGTTGATTGTTAGAGTTTTGGAAGCATTGAATAATTTAAATTTATTTTTAAAAGTTAAATCCTAATATTTATTAATCAAAATTTTATCATCTGTCTTGTTTTGGTTTATTATTAAAATATTTTACCAAATGTCAATAAAATATTAACCCAAGTATCATATTATTAGCAACATCTTTTAACGTAAAGATCAATATTATAGAAACCAAATTGAACTAGCCGGTCAGACCGATGAACCGGTCACTGCTCCGGTTCTGGTTCACTATTCAAACCGGTCTGAAAGCGAACCGGTATTAAACCGATGAAAACCGACGAACCGGTCGGTTCAACCGATGAAACGGACCGATTTTAAATATTTAAAAATATTAAATAATTTAAAAATTAAATAATTTTCTATATTTATATATACTTATTTATTTATATTATTTTTAAATTACCGATTTTACCAGTAAACCACTAGTTCGACCAATGAACCAATCACTTAGTCTCTTTTCTAATTCAATCACCACCGATCCGATTCTTGTAACACTGGTATAAATTATAAAACAATTAAAATGGCCATCATATATCTATTATGAGAGAGTTAAAAAAAAAGTTTTTATTAAGAGACCGTCGACTTTTCACTACCAAAGACTAGCACTACCCCACTTCTAAACTAAGAAAAGGCTAAAAGACCAAATCTAACTGGAGCAGAAAACACAGTCATGTCCATTGTAGCTTCGTCTATAAAACACTACCATATCGTCCTGGAATCTACTAACACAAACAAAATATTCAAAAACACAAGAGATTCATCAGCAGAAATGTGTTTGTATCCATCAATATTCTTGCAGATTTTTCTGCTTTTCTCAACTTTTGTACCTCCAGTGGCTCCGCAATCTAAACCCGATTGCCCTCAAAGTTGTGGGAATTTGAGTATCCCATATCCCTTCGGTGTTGGTGAGGGTTGTTATCTAAACGCAGACTTTAACATCACTTGCAAACGTTCTTCCACCACCCCACCCCAAGCTTTTCTGTGGACATCCAATCTTTAGATTACAGACATCAACATTGTAGAAGGCCAGTTGAGCTTACTGGGTTTTATAGCTCAAGAGTGCAAGGACAACACCAGTTTGGACTTGTCCTCGTATTTCAGGTTATCAAAATTGACCATTTCCAAGTCAAGAAACAGGTTCACTGTGATTGGTTGCGATAGTTATGCATACTTACAAGGCTACAAAGATTACAACTACAGCAATTATTACGAATCCGGGTGCATGTCACTCTGCGAACGAAGTGAATACGTTGACGATACATCTTGTTCTGGTAGCGGTTGTTGCCAGACACAGATTCCCGACGGACTTTTCGACGTAACTGTTAATGCTTATTCGTTCAAAAACTTTGAAA
>CANYCX014382629.1:0-13907 GCA_948193385.1 Breynia disticha f. nivosa | reverse complement strand
GTATAATTAACATTCTTGGATATTTCATCAAACAATATACCACAGGTCAATACATCATAAGATAAAATAATGCCTCATAATTTTATTACTCAATAATAAAAGTTACAAACAATGCATTGGGCTAGGGCTTACACTAACACCAGTCATGATCGTGACGGGTCTTCTGGACACCAATATTGATGTGTGAAGTCAGCCACAAATGCGACTAAAAATCAGTCACGAATGTGACAGAAATAGTCACGAACGTGACTGAAATAGTCACGACCGTTAATAAGTTTTCATCACGTTTGAGTTAGGATTTTAAGTGTTTTGGCTAGGGTTTGAAGGAATCACAAACGTGGCCCATGGGAGCCACGAACGTGATGACCCTTATGACCATCCAAGTGCTGAAAAATGAGAGAGCCACGAACGTAACTTAAGGGAGCCACGAACGTGACTACTCTTTTGACTTTTCAATAGATGAAAATTCAAGGAATCACGAACATGGTTGACTCAACCACGATCGTGATTGCCTAACTGTTTGGCCAAACACTTGTATTTTAAGGTGTTCATGAGTGTTCATTTGTGTTCCACATTGTTCATTTGTGTGCATAAGTAAATTCTTGGGATTCGTAAGTGTTCAAGTGTGGTTCTAAATGGGCAATTATGCATAAGTATACAAATATATATATATACAAAGGTTTAAGTCAAGAATAATAATATGGAATTTATGTTGCTTTCTATGATAGATGTTCGTGGGTGATTATGTGATAAATAATATGGTTGCTATGTTTATGTGATATGGAAATGTGTGAGTTTACCTATGAATGTAATTATGTTACCAAATGTACTATGATTGAAAGGAAGTTGTCCATTTGGTAAGTGTGCCTTATTGAGTTTCACAACTCACTGGTGTTTCATACCTGTTGTGTGGGCAGGAACTTGAGGAGAAGAGACTTCTGGACGTGAATGTAAGACTCAAAATTAAAACCATTATTTTTCGAATATTCAAAACCATTCCCGATTTAATTTCAAATCTCAAAATATAAAAACATTTATTCAAACCTTCCAAACAGTTGCAATATAAACATGGATATATAAAAGAGTTATTAAACAATAAATCTGAAATGCACAAATAAATACACTTCTTTTACAACATCTTTTCAAAACCATCCATGTTCGTCAGTTACGTGCTCGAATCCTCTTCGCGGCAATCCTACTATACCTGCACAACATGTAAACAAATAAAAAGGATGAGTATAAAGATATACTCAGTAAGTGTAAACCCAATTTAAGTTTAAATGAAGTGTAGGGGTCCAGTTAGCACAGGCGTACTGATGAACACGAGGTCGTGTTCATCCCTTCATCCCCAATAATCAAATATCAAATTGAAACATAAGTTCATTTGTATTCAAAGTCTATATCCAACACGATGACGTGCTGGTCTATCTGAAAACATACTGAGTCTCTGTATTGTGCTTTATGTTTCAATTAATAATCCAAATCCCAGCAAACAAGTACCTTTACATGTTCATGCATTATCATATAATTTATGTATCACAATAACAGTGGTTTCATATAAAAACACATCAACCATGCATTTGTTTGCATTCACAATATATCATTCACCAAAACATATTAAAGAACCATTCAAATCTCTCAACAACACATATAAATTCAAGATATGAAATCATATATTTTGTTAATACCAAATCTGTATCATATCAAACCATTATCATGTAATCAAACCAATTTCCATTCAAACCAATCTCAATTCAACAAAGTCAAACCTCAATAAGCGAATGAACCATCAAACAAAATCCAGTGTTCATAAGAACAGTACAAATATGATCAAATCATCATAATGTTCCAAGAACATAACATACCAATACAGAAGCAATTAAACTTATACATCAATCGATTATCAACCATACAAATATGATTCTAACATAGGTCAATTAAGACCATATCACAATAAAGACCATATCAAGAATCAATCCATACACTTCATTTTCCATATTCAATGTTCAATATGATTTATAATCAATCAATCATAAAGAACATCAACCATATGTCACCTAAACATAAACATCACATTATTTCCATTTATTTCTATCAATCATGAACCAAACAATTAGATTGTCAATATGGTTCATCTAGAATCTAGCAACTCAACATAGCAATATAGTCAACCTATATATACAATTGCCTAAATCAAAGTATGAATACATGCATAAGCGTAAGGACACTTACACGTAAGCATAAGACACTTACCTCATAAATAAGTAAAATAGCACTCTAACCCTAAATTAAACTTCGCTCAACTGTCGTACAGATCCTCCTATACAAAATTAACTACAATAACAAGGTTACCTAACCTTAATCATATCAATTCTTATTATAGAATCATCAAACTTTGAATAAAACCTCAATTCACTCAAAACGATCGGATAATAACGAGTTTACCTTGCTGACATCCGGATAAAAACTCTAGAATTCGTCTAGGTTACGTTCCTTTGTGAAATCTACGAGTTTCTAGGTATAAAATTCAAGGTTTAAGGGTTAAAATGGCTTGGAATTGAGTTAGGAAGGATTTTGGATGAAGATTTCGTTTCTAGGACGTTTTTGATCGAACATATGAGTTTCCTCTCTTTTGAAGTGTTTTAAATAGGTTAAAATAGAATCTAGCCATCCAGAACGGCCTCTAAAAATGGCCTATGGTCGTTCTTGAAGGCCGTTCCTTCATTCTGGCTCAATTACAATGGAAACAGTTTGTGCAAACGGTTTCCTGGTCATTTCTATAGGTGGTTCCCCCTTTAATTCAGCTCAAAATGCATTCTGGCAGCATTTTTCAACATTTCTCATCATGGTTTAACATACCCTTCTATCAACCTTTGATCAACCTTTATATATTAATGTTTAAACATTTATTTATCATAATTTTAAGACAAAAACTTTTCGATATTGTCGATGAAAATTTTCCGGGATGTTACAGGGAAGGTCTTTTTGCTGCTGCTCCGACTTAGGCCTTGCATAAAGAAGAACCGAGGTGGGCTGTGCACTGTATTAGGATGTTTTCCTTTGTACATGATAGGACATACATAGTGCATGTTTATATTTTGTTGGGTTATAATCGAAATAGAGTCACACCGATTCTTTTTCTTTCATAACCTGAACTACTTTGTACACCTCTTATTTTGTTTTGGGACATATGCCTTCATAAACTTTGTAAACCATATTAGAACGAAATAAGATGTATATATTTATAGCAAATGAGTTTATTTGTTCCCTTTATTTTAATATCAAAACTTTTTATAACAAAACCTTGATTTCCAATTTCGAGTGCCACTTAACAGAGGGGAGAAGATAAGTAAGTGGTAGTTGAATTTAGGGATCACAGTATAGCCCATTTCATACCATAAAATTCTCAATTTCTCAACTGTCGACCAACACATATATTAAGTCATCTTATACTTATATTCATCCAAAATTATGAACACACATTTCTTTTCTTCCAAATCACTTACATACAACTTCCTCTACTCCTACGGAAAACAATTCCACATACGCACTTGCATGCGTCACTCCATTCATAACACATATCAAATTCCACATTATTAACATCCAATCACCAACATAGCACAACTCCACATAAACCATACAAAAATCATACACATTCCATATAACCATACAATATCACATATATTGCCCAAACACACATCCAACTCATATCTTAACCATAAACCACACCCATTCATTTCCATACAACCTTTTACCATATCATGATACAATGAATGAATGCACATGTAATGCTAATGCATTTACACACATATATGTTGTGCTCTAGAGCCTCAAACTTAGCAAGAGATAGACTCCACTCGATCTCTGCTACTGTTGGCAGAAAACCCCTTTCTCACAATGTAAGAGAGACTCCACTCTCTTCTCAACACAATTGGGCTAATCCTTTTTTTTTCTTTTCTTCGGGCCTAGCCTGGTATTGAGATCTCGATCGGCATAAACATAACATCAAGAGTCAAGCTCTTGTGTTCTCAAATCTTGGGCTAATCCCCCATTTTTGTTCCATTATGAAGAGAGAGTTCACTCTCTTTTCACATGTGAGCCATAAGCTCCTTTTCATTTTAATGCATGAACATACAATGTGCTCATGCCAAATACAAAAATTATATGTGTGAATGCAACTCCATGCATTCCTAATTTCATCTCAATTTCCACAATGGCACTTGCACATGAATGTTCCATAATAATCATCCATATCACCAGCCAAACATGCTCCTATCGGTCAACTCATGAAATAAACAACATACAACATTTGCAACTCATATGAGTTCATCCTATAACCAATAAGGAACTTTCACAACGTGCACATGGATGCTTAAAACATGATTCATTATAAGATTCATGCTTATATTAATACAACATAAATATGCACACATCTTAATAGACATTCATCACGTGGCATAGGCCAACACACATTTATAAATTGCCAACCTATGGCAAGAAATAACCACAACATTTCATAATTCATACAAATGCATCATAATGTCCATAACATTCCGTAAGGCCATATTCACATACAAGAAAATCATACATCATCACGACCTTAAGAGTGAATATTTGCACAATTCATGTAGTATTACACTTTCATGGCCATTAGCCCTTAATCAATTCAATCAATTCCACAATAACATGATCCATCTCATTCAAGCTATCATAAATCATCACTTAGCACACCACATAAGTTACTTACATGAATTAACCTCACATTTCCCATACAATTCATCAAATTTTCATTCAAAGCATGCAAAGTACAACTCACATATATCTTTCCAAACAATCCCTACCCATTCCAAAGAAACCACATAAAGACACAAACAATACAAGTCTATCATTTACCTTATTTTCATTACAATTCCATCAACAAAAAACATTTATCACATAAGCTTGACCATACAAAGGCAAACATACAATAGTAAGTGTCAAAGAACACTTACCTCATTTCCAAGAATTGATTCGTCGCCTGATCCCTAATTCTAGTTCTGGATGTCAACACCTACACACATTAAATCACATTTTATATCAATAATCACACATTATGCCTAATTTTCCATATTCCCACAAACCCTAAATTCCACAATCTCACCAAATCTTCTTTTTTCCATTAACTTTTTGTGGATACATAAACTACTGTGAAAACCCAACAAAACCCTACCAAATTTAGTTAATTCCCTACACATTTTAGCTTTGGAGGAATAGGATAGAGGAAATGGATTCATTGTTAATCCACTAAAATATAAGTGTTTGTAGGATGTTTTGGTGTTTGGGAAGCCTTGGATTGGTGTGTGGGAGTTGAGAGAATGTTTGGAGGGTTTGGGGATGTGTTTCTCCCTAAATGAGGTTGTTTAAGCTTTTTAATGACTTGTCTCGGCCCTCAATAATGTATGTTTATTTAACAATAACGTACGTTATTGAATAAATAACGTGCGTAGTTAGCAGTTCCAACTCTAGTTTTTTGTTTTCGACTCTCTTTCAATCCCCGACATATATATTTTCATATACCCTTTCTTCCCACTTCAATTAAACATTATTCCAACATAAAATAGACATTTTTTGGGGCATTATAGCAACACTATTCAGTTTGGGTAGCAGTTGATAGACTAACAAAATCAGCTCATTTCCTGGCAATCAAATAAGATGACTCTTTAGACCGATTGCCGAAGAAATACATGGCAGAGATTGTGAGGCTATGGCGCGTACTAACTCTAAGTGACGGCAATAATGTGTAAGCATATGCAATCAAGTAATATAGGGGAGTAAAACTCGACCCAATTTATTGTACCCTAGGAAAATCAGAACTAAAAAGTAATGTGCATCTTTGTTGATTATCAGAATGTCCAAGTGATCCAAATTTGATCGATTTTAAACTAACCTAATCAAAATTAAAATGAAGCTAATTCCTAAATTTGCATGAAACATAAAGGAATAAAACTAAAAGCATCAAACAAAAGTAAATTGCATAAAACATAAATCAAACATGAAATTGCATTGCATTAAATGTAAATATCAACATCAAATGTAACAACCTATCACTAAATCATTCTTAACATAAAACAAAATATGAAAGCATAAAAAACCCAACTAAAAACAGCATTAAAATAGTAAATAATCTTGCATCAAAACACTAAATTCGTAGGAATCATAAAACAATCGACAAAAAACATAAAGAAAATCGTCTTAAAGCTGCAGAAATTAAAAACACAAATCGTAACTTGTAAGAAAATTAAAGTGCAATCAACATTTAAATCAACAGAAAATGAAAAGTAAAGTGAGCTTTGACAGGAAATGTAAAGTTGTGCGTAAAATCTAAATATAAACTAAAGAAAGGATGTAAATGTGAAGGATTGCTACTCCTAATGGTCGTCTAACCTTTGACCCCTCACAAATGAAAACCTCGTGCCTTTTTATCGTGCAAAACAACTATTCCATTGGTCGAAATGACCGTGTTGAAATGGCACATGTCGTGGCAAGTGATTTTAGTCAAATGGCACGATGTCTACATGTGCAGAACACGATTCGTGCCATTTTTATTTTAGCACGACAGTCGTGCCAAATGGCATGACCCCTGCTCATCTTCTTAGTTCAGCACTATCTCGTGCTCTTTAAAAGGGGCAGTGTGAGAATATGGGCCTAAATTTGAGATGAGCACGAACCATGCTCTACTGTACTCGGTCGTGCTGTCTCTTTTTTAGCTCAATTCTCTCTTTATTCTACCTCAACCTACCCACAAATTAGTCTCAAATCATAACCAATATCGACCATCCTGTTAAAAGTCAAAATCATACAAAAATTGACGATAATTAATAAATGTATGACTTTTGTGAACGTAAATCACATTTTAAAGATAAAGTGAATTTTCTAATCAAAACTAGTTTAAAATGTGATTTTCAGGGAAATTGCGACTAGATGCACGTAATACATAAGTAAAGTTGAGAAATACGCTCATATTATGGCCTCATGAAACTCCCCCACGCTTGAATCTTTGCTCATCCCGGCAAAAGCAGGGTTAAGAATGGGCTGGCAACCAATCCAATAAACAACACACAGTATGAATCACAATCAAATCATATCATAATGCAACCAAAATAACCTATTTGGAAAACAAATAATCTAAGTTTCAATTATAAGTCGCAAATGAATGAAAAGAAGAGTAGATATGCAAGACTATTATAGCGGCATCTCTAGACTCGAAAGTAACAAACAAGTAAATCTCTTTAGTTATCCTAATTCACTAACCTTAACCTCTAATTCTCTTTTTTCTTTTTCTTCTTTTTGTCTTCTTTTTCTTTTCTTACATTAATTTTCTATCTCGTTTCTTTATTTATTTTCTCTTTCTCTTTCTTTTCTTTTCTATTTCTTTTTTATTTT
This sequence comes from Breynia disticha f. nivosa, assembly GCA_948193385.1. Classification (NCBI taxonomy): domain Eukaryota; kingdom Viridiplantae; phylum Streptophyta; class Magnoliopsida; order Malpighiales; family Phyllanthaceae; genus Breynia; species Breynia disticha. Next base: position 6,485 of record CANYCX014382629.1, on the reverse strand, counting down.
TGTTGGGTACTTCTTTCTGTAAGAGCTTTTCCTAGAAAAATGTGAAATCAAATGCTGCATTAGGCACTTGATTCCGACCATTTGCGAAAGCACTCCTAATTCCAAAAGTAAGGTGCATGCTCATATTCATCGAATAGAGGAGTAGTTACCTAGAAAAATGGAGGAATTTTATGAATTAAAAGTAAATAAAAGGGAAAAATCTGCATGAAACCTAAGTCTTTTATGCCACCCGACTAGAAAAGTCTATCAACCCCACTAAATTCTAAATCATCCAATATAAAACGACAATTGGTATAGAGAAATTTTTTTATACTAATACGTCATTCAAAATTGCATTTATAATTATCCTATCATGATCAATAAACTACAATTTATTTATTGCATTGAAAACACGATCTCTCCCCCACTTATTTCAAACATTGTCCTCAATGTTTGATATATGATCGGGCAAAAAGCAAAAGAAACAAGCGCACGCTGAATAGAATAGAGAAGATAGAGAAATAGGAAGATAGAGAAATAGGAAGATACGAGAGAAAATAAATATATAGAGAGAGAATAAAATTCCCCTATGAAGAGAGACGAAAATGGAGTAGTCGATCCTACAAAAAAAATAAGGGTTACAGGAGTGAACATAAGTCTACAAAAAAATGTAAAAAATAATAAAATCAAATAACAAAAAGAAAATAAAACAAAATGTGAATGTGAAATGAAAATTTCCTCAAAAAAATAAAAGTAAAAGAAGAAAATTTGCAGTCATAAATGAAGCTCGGGGTGTGTCGAATACAAAAAGGCCATGTTTGGCACTGCCTCATACATTGGGTTAGAGCTAGCACGAGGTCGTAATGATAAATCAGCACGAGAGTGCCATTAAACACGGGTCGTGTTGATTTTTAACCAACACATCCATCGTGGTGATGGAACGAGCTCGTGGTGAGCTCCTGTAATTCATAAACACAAATTAGTTATGCAGTAGGACGGTTGTGCTGTAGGCATGAGTCGTGCTGCAGTCAGAAAATTTGGATAGCACCTGCATAACAAACAAAACCTGCAAACAATCATCATCAACTTAATAAATTCATCCGAATGAGCAAAAACCTGCCAGAAAAATAACTCAAACAACACCCAACACCAAATCAAACATGAACATACATCATATGGTAAGTGGAAAAAGTCAAACAATCAAGTACAAATATCACCATAAATGTAACACAACGTATATCCAAAAAGATACGACCAAAAATACAAAGTAATCAACAACTCTAAGGAGGTGGGAACTGAGCATACTGTCCCATCAAGTAATGTGGTGGTGGGTACTGGAACTCAGAAGGTTGATGCTAAGGTGTGGTCGCTAAGTAGATAGAACTGGAGACTGCAGCTACAGAGGAGTAGTCGATGCAAAAGGTACAGGTGGTGGAGGTATAAGAGTGCAACGACTGCCCTCATATGTAGCATTAATATCGGTAGCACTGGAAGTACGACAGCTCTAACACTCTGTCAAAGATTAAAGACTAGCCATAATGGAGTCTAAACGGCTAGTGATCTCTTGGCCGAATGCATGGAACTACTCTATCTGCTGGATCTGGCTCTACTCAATCTGCTGTTCCTCATCGGCTATGATCGCTCAACAACACCTAACTATGATCTAATCTCTAAGAGAAGTTGTGCAGTAGTAGACTCGACGGTACAGAAGGTAGCTCTGCAGGCTGGACAACAGAAGATGTGTCCCAGTAGACCATGTTCATGTTCTCATAAAGTCTCATGTCCATCCCCGAGATGTGTCCCAGTAGAGTGACTGACTTGTTATGTAGATAACTTATGCCTATCTTAGTATCAATCCTCTCAACAAATACGAGCACATAATTGCATCGATATATTTGTTTCATTTCTGGAAAATGTGATCCAAAAATAGATTTGCTTCGTTAATAGGCTGATCAAGCAAACAGGTATAGATATAGTGCAGATATCGTATGCCAGCTACTCTGTCCCCATCGATCGTCTAGAGGATCGATCAATTAAGCCACTTGTGAATAATCCAAAGTCGTGGATTCTGGTACTTGCTCACTTTTGATGCACTCAAATTATATTGGCCACCATCCCGCCTTGTGAGCTCTCGCCAAAAAGTAGTGTCTTCCACTCTGTACTGGTCAAACACAGTACACTAACGCAGAAAGTTCTCTATACTGTCAGTCCCACTCAAAACTCTCTCCAATCTACCAAGTGACAATATATGCCAAACAGTCGCCTGCCTAAAATGAAAACTTCCCTCTGAAAAATCCACACTATGAGTCATGAAAAATTATAAAAATAACTTATTGCATAAGACCAACTGAGCATCCATCTTAATGTTCTACCAATCATCCATGAAACTATAAGAACATCAAATCTAAATTCACTCTGAAACTCTCCAAAACACTAAAATTTATAATTTCTTAATGTGAATAGGGCGATTAAAGAGAAGAGTGAATCGTACCCGTTGCGTATCATCATCAAAGCTTAAATAACAATGCTCAACGTGTTCTTGTCATTTTTTCAGGAGGAGGAAGCTGTAATTTTAGCTGGAAATCAGAGGAAATGAGGAAGGAAAATGTGTTTGGAATGTGTTAGAATGTGTTTTTAGGCCGTGTGTAGGGTGGGGCGTGTTGAAGAAACGATGTGAGGCATATTTAGAGTGAGTTTAGGGTGTGCCGAGAGTATTTGGTTTGTGTGGAAATGAGAGTCTGGATGCTGGTATATATAGGTTGAGACTCAACACAATCATGCCGAGCTCGGTACGATTAGTGCTAAATTAGAGTTCATTGGTATGACCTCGTGCCATCAGCATGAGGGTCGTGCCAATGTTCTGATTTTAAATTAAGGTTCACTTGTATAAGCACGACGTCGAGCTCATCAAGAGCACGGTTCGTACTCTTGGGATTTCCAGCATGACCTCGTGGCACCAGCACGACCAGCATGCTAACCATTATACAACAAATTTCTTATGCAAAAAAGCATCAAAAATCTGCAAGACACCAACCAGTCGTGCCAGAACCTGCACAAACACCCAGAACACAAACATCTCCCCAAAATAACTCTATGTAGGTCATATCCACCAAAACAAATCTAATCCTAGCAATCAAAAAGGAAAAATGCAAGGAAAAACTCACATATGTACAAAATCTATCCAAATATTTACAAGGATCAGAACTGACACAGTTAAGAAAATTAGCACGAAGACTGTCATCCTCCTACTCTGCCAAGGTACTTTTGTAGAATCTCAAAGAGTTTGTCTCTGTCCTTGCTCAACAACTAATCTCACCATGTAAATTATAAGGCAAGAAAATAAAATACTCTAGAGAAAAGATGGCAAATTCCTCACGACCATCTGAACCAAACTACAATGTAACACCATCCGCTCTCACTCCACGATCCAACACTGAAACATTGGCTAGAAAAGCCATCTGACGAGAGCGATCATTAGCCTCTACATCTCTCACTAATTGCAATGCACGCCTAGAGTGAGCTAACCTTATCATCCACTCCTAGAGTGAGCTAACCTGTCTAGCATCAAGAAAACCTGAGCCGTGGCTAAAAAGGTAGTTAGGTAGCGAACCCTGTGGTCTAGCACCAAGCTACTTTTCCATCTAACTCAATTGATACTCGAGATTTTAGAGTCGTCTATAAATCTCAATATAGAGTTTTAAGTCCTCACCTTCTTCTCGACTCAACAACCCTCTATCCTCTCTCTGCCAAATGCTCGAGCTTTCACTACTGGCACTAGTAGGAGTAAAACTGCTAGAGGTAGGTTGATTTTTGACATATGAAGGCTAGTATGGGTATATCTGAGAAGGAGGAGGTAGTTTTTTGGAAGAAGAGTGATGAAAGGAAGAAGATGAATACTGAAGTGGCTGGTAAGAAGAATAAAAAGGATGGAAAGAAAACAGGTGGGATAAAGAAGAATGTCAAAATCAAGGCTGATGATTGTGAGAATACGATGGCTAATGTTACTGAGCATACTGAGAGTGTCTCAGTGGGTGTGGCTGGAATGGTGGTCTTAAATCAACATACTCTACTCTCTCCATTGGTGGACTTGAGGGATAGGCATAAGGTGGGTCATCAAAACAGTAAGACGTGTAGTATCAAATCTCTATAGAGTGATCACCACCATATGTAATATAGTGAACTACTCTCTTCATAGTAGAAGGCTGAGAAAGTAGAGGTCTCGTATGTCTGTCAACTTTATTGCTCCACGAATAGTTATTTAATTTAATATCCTTAATGAGTGTCATATACTCATCTAGACTCTTATGTAGTCTGGATCCCCTAGACGTTGAATCCAAAGCTTAGTTTGTTTCTTATGCAAGCTTATTATAGAATGTCTCTACATGCAACCACGACTCCAATCTGTGGTGTGGGCATCTATGAAGGAGTTCCTTAAAGCGCTCCCACGTCTCACCTAAGCTCTCTTACGCAAAATGCATGAATTTCGTTAGCTCCTAGCATAAACATGCTGATCGGGTTGGTGGAAAATATTTTTCATAAAAATGATGTCAGAGTTAGTCCCACTTCTCGATCGAACCAGAAGGAAGACTACAAAACCATGAGCACGCGCCATCCCGTAATGAAAAAGATCTCTAAGTAGTCATTTTGCATCATCAAACACACCATTAATCTTGAACGTATCCAAGATCTCCAAGCATCTGGGCATATGAGAATTTGTATCTTAGTACGACTTACCTTTGAACTGCACCTGAATCTATATCATTTGGATAATCTGCAGTTTGATCTCAAAATTGTTGGCAACTATCCTAAGTCGAGTAATAGCCTGACCCATCCTATAAATGGGTGGTCTGGCATAATCCACGATAGTGCGCGGCTGGACAACATGTGCTCTTGGGTTTCCTGGATAGTTCGCCATAGTTGTACCTTGAACACTCTCGTGTCTATGCTCTTGAACTCGAACTGGTGGAATAGTCCGGTAGAATCTGTACCTGTCTGCTACATGCAACTGCTTGGTCTTGCTTCTTGTAAGAGTGTGCAAACACTGCGACGAGAGACTAAGATAAAACAGACCCTAAGCAACAAACGACAACAAACTAGAGCTTGAAAAATAGGCTAAAAGAAAATAAAAAGTAAAAGCAAATATGTACAACACACAAAAAAACAAGAACAAAAACAATAAAAAAAATGCAACAACATAATATAAACAAGCAACAAATCAACAAGAAAAACCAGAAACAATCACAAAGAAAAAACAATCTACAAAACAAGCAACATTAAAACACAAGAAGCAATCAAAACAGTATGCAAATAACATGCAAAGAGTGTAGAAAAGTAAAAGATTGGTCCCTCTGATCTCATAACACGAGTTTCACTAGGGTACAATAAATTGTGTCGTGTTTCACTCCCCTGTATTACTTGATTGCAGAACACGATTCGTTCCATTTTTAATTTTAGCACAACGATCGTGCCATTTGTCATTTTCTGGGTTCAGTACAATCTCATGAGAATATGGGCCTACATTTGAGATGAGCACGATCCATGTTCTTCAGCACTAGGTCGTGCTATCTCTTTTTTAGCCCAATTCCCTCTCTATTCTATCTCAACCTGCTCGTAAATCAGTCTCAAATCATAACCAATATCGACCATCATCTGAAAAGTTAAAATCATGCAAAAATAGACGATAATCAATAAAGTTATGACTATTCTACGCATAAATCACATTTTAAACATAAAGTGAATTTTCTAATTAAAACTAGTTTAAAATGTGATTTTTCAAGGAAATTTTGACTAGACGTGTAAAACGTAAGTAAAGTATGAGAAATATGCTTATATTATGCGCTTAGTAGACTACACAAAGTACCCACCTAAATTGTATTTGATAGGGACTCGAGATTTACCTCTCAATTTTGGGGAAGCCTTCAAAGAGCTATGGGCACTCAGTTATATTTTAGCACTGCTTATAACCCCTAAATGAACAACATTTAGAAAGGACCATTCAAATGTTAGAGGACATAATGAGAGCCTACGTTTTGGAGTTTGGAGAAAATTGGGATGAACATTTTTCCTTAATTGAATTCTCATACAACAACAGTTATCCTTCCATTATCAGCATGGTACCGTATAAGGCATTGTATGGAAGATAGTGTTGGAGTCCCATTTACTAGACGTTGAGGGTTTGAGACAATTAGAGGGACTCGATCTAGAGCAACAAACTATAGAGAAGGTGGAAGTGGTAAAAAGGTGAATGAAGGCTGCCCAGGATTACCAAAAGAGCTATTATGATGGACACCACTGTAAGATGACCTATAAGGTAGGAGAGAGAGTGTTCTTACACTACAAGATTCTGCGCGTTTAGCGTCCAAAATTTAGCGTCCAACTAAATTTGGACGCTAAATTTAAGCATTTAGAGTCCACGTGGACGCTAAATTTTTAGAGTCCACGTGGATGCAAAATTTAGCGTCCACGTGGACGCCAATTTGGCCCGGAGGTGAACAGTGACGCGGGAA